>JBBPBR010001175.1:100797-132168 GCA_037974775.1 Cicer pinnatifidum | reverse complement strand
CCCTAATTGGACAAGAATATGCCTAGGGAGGACGAAAATGACCTAATTGATCATCCAATGACACAAACACACCTATTGGATGCACAAGATCGGTTAAAAACCCTAATTGGACAAGAATAAGCCTAGGGAGGACGAAAATGACCTAATTGATCATCCAATGACACAAACACACCTATTGGATGCACAAGATTGGTTAAAAACCCTAATTGGACAAGAATATGCCTAGGGAGGACGAAAGTGACCTAATTGATCATCCAACGACACAAATGAACTTATTGGATGCACAAGATTAGTTAAAAACCCTAATTGGACAAGAATAAGCCTAGGGAGGACGAAAATGACCTAAATTTTAATCCAATGACACAACTCAACTTATTGGATGCACAAGATTGGTTAAAAACTCTAATTGGACAAGAATAAGCCTAGGGAGGACGAAAACGACCTAATTGATCATCCAATGACACAAACACACCTATTGGATGCACAAGATTTGTTAAAAACCCTAATTGGACAAGAATATGCCTAGGGAGGACGAAAATGACCTAATTGATCATCCAATGACACAAACACACCTATTGGATGCACAAGACCGGTTAAAAACCCTAATTGGACATGAATAAGCCTAGGGAGGACGAAAATGACCTAATTGATCATCCAATGACACAAACACACCTATTGGATGCACAAGATTGGTTAAAAACCCTAATTGGACAAGAATATGCCTAGGGAAGACGAAAATGACCTAAATATTAATTCAATTACACAAACAAACTTATCGGATGCACAAGATTGGTTAAAAACCCTAATTGGACAAGAATAAGCCTATGGAGGACGAAAATGACATAATTGATCATCCAATGACACAAACACACCTATTGGATGCAGAAGATTGGTTAAAAACCCTAATTGGACAAGAATATGCCTAGGGAGGACGAAAATGACCTAATTGATCATCCAATGACACAAACACACCTATTGGATGCACAAGATTGGTTAAAAACCCTAATTGGACAAGAATAAGCCTAGGGAGGACGAAAATGACCTAATTGATCATCCAATGACACAAACACACCTATTGGATGCACAAGATTGGTTAAAAACACTAATTGGACAAGAATAAGTCTATGGTGGACGAAAATGACCTAATTGATCATCCAATGACACAAACACACCTATTGGATGCACAAGATTGGTTAAAAACCCTAATTGGACAAGAATATGCCTAGGGAGGACGAAAATGACCTAATTGATCATCCAATGACACAAACACACCTATTGGATGCACAAGATTGGTTAAAAACCCTAATTGGACAAGAATATGCCTAGGGAGGACGAAAATGACCTAATTGATCATCCAATGACACAAATGAACTTATTGGATGCACAAGATTAGTTAAAAACCCTAATTGGACAAGAATAAGGCTAGGGAGGACGAAAATAACCTAATTGACCATCCAATGACACAAACACACCTATTGGATGCACAAGATTGGTCTAAAACTCTAATTGGACAAGAATATGCCTAGGGAGGACGAAAATGACCTAAATGTTAATCCAATGACACAAATGAACTTATTGGATGCACAAGATTGGTTAAAAACCCTAATTGGACAAGAATAAGCCTAGGGAGGACGAAAATGACCTAAATGTTAATCCAATGACACAACTCAACTTATTGGATGCACAAGATTGGTTAAAAACCCTAATTGGACAAGAATAAGCCTAGGGAGGACGAAAATGACCTAATTGATCATCCAATGACACAAACACACCTATTGGATGCACAAGATTGGTTAAAAACCCTAATTGGACAAGAATATGCCTAGGGAGGACGAAAATGACCTAATTGATCATCCAATGACACAGACACACCTATTGGATGCACAAGATTGGTTAAAAACCCTAATTTGACAAGAATATGCCTAGGGATGACGAAAATGACCTAAATATTAATTCAAGGACACAAACAAAGTTATTGGATGCACAAGATTGGTTAAAAACCCTAATTGGACAAGAATAAGCCTAGGGAGGACGAAAATGACCTAAATGTTAATCCAATGACACAACTCAACTTATTGGATGCACAAGATTGGTTAAAAACCCTAATTGGACAAGAATAAGCCTAGGGAGGACGAAAATGACCTAATTGATCATCCAATGACACAAACACACCTATTGGATGCACAAGATTGGTTAAAAACCCTAATTGGACAAGAATATGCCTAGGGAGGACGAAAATTACCTATATATTAATTCAATGACACAAACAAACTTATCGGATGCACAAGATTGGTTAAAAACCCTAATTGGACAAGAATAAGCCTAGGGAGGACGAAAATGACCTAATTGATCATCCAATGACACAAACACACCTATTGGATGCACAAGATTGGTTAAAAACCCTAATTGGACAAGAATATGCCTAGGGAGGACGAAAATGACCTAATTGATCATCCAATGACACAAACACATCTATTGGAAGCACAAGATTGGTTAAAAACCCTAATTGGACAAGAATATGCAAAGGGAGGACGACAATGACCTAATTGATCATCCAATGACACAAACACAACTATTGGATCCACAAGATTGGTTAAAAACTCTAATTGGACAAGAATATACCTAGGCAGGACGAAAATGACTTAATTGATCATCCAATGACACAAACACATCTATTGGATGCACAAGATCGGTTAAAAACCCTAATTGGACAAGAATAAGCCTAGGGAGGACGAAAATGACCTAATTGATCATCCAATGACACAAACACACCTATTGGATGCACAAGATTGGTTAAAAACCCTAATTGGACAAGAATATGCCTAGGGAGGACGAAAATGACCTAATTGATCATCCAATGACACAAATGAACTTATTTGATGCACAAGATTGGTCAAAAACCCTAATTGGACAAGAATAAGCCTATGGAGGACGAAAATGACCTAATTGATCATCCAATGACACAAACACACCTATTGGATGCACAAGATTGGTTAAAAACCCTAATTGGACAAGAATATGCCTAGGGAGGACGAAAATGACCTAATTGATCATCCAATGACACAAACACACCTATTGGATGCACAAGATTGGTTAAAAACCCTAATTGGACAAGAATATGCCTAGGGAGGACGAAAATGACCTAATTGATCATCCAATGACACAAATGAACTTATCGGATGCACACGATTAGTTAAAAACCCTAATTGGACAAGAATATGCATAGGGAGGAAGAAAATAACCTAATTGATCATCCAATGACACAAACACACCTATTGGATGCACAAGATTGGTTAAAAACCCTAATTGGACAAGAATATGCCTAGGGAGGACGAAAATGACCTAATTGATCATCCAATGACACAAACACACCTATTGGATGCACAAGATTGGTTAAAAACCCTAATTGGACAAGAATATGCCTAGGGAGGACGAAAATGACCTAATTGATCATCCAATGACACAACCAAACCTATTGGATGCACAAGATTGGTTAAAAACCCTAATTGGACAAGAATAAGCCTAGGGAGGACGAAAATGACCTAATTGATCATCCAATGACACAAACACACCTATTGGATGCACAAGATTGGTTAAAAACCCTAATTGGACAAGAATATCCTAGGGAGGACGAAAATGACCTAAATATTAATTCAATGACACAATCAAGGTTATTGGATGCACAAGATTGGTTAAAAACCCTAATTGGACAAGAATAAGCCTAGGGAGGACGAAAATGACCTAATTGATCATCCAATGACACAAACACACCTATTGGATGCACAAGATTGGTTAAAAACCCTAATTGGACAAGAATAAGCCTAGGGAGGACGAAAATGACCTAATTGATCATCCAATGACACAAACACACCTATTGGATGCACAAGATTGGTTTGAAACCCTAGTTGGACAAGAATATGCCTAGGGAGGACGAAAATGACCTAATTGATCATCCACTGACACAAATGAACTTATTGGATGCACAAGATTGGTTAAAAACCCTAATTGGACAAGAATAAGCCTAGGGAGGACGTAAATGACCTAATTGATCATCCAATGACACAAACACACCTATTGGATGCACAAGATTGGTTAAAAACCCTAATTGGACAAGAATAAGCCTAGGGAGGACGAAAATGACCTAATTGATCATCCAATGACACAAACACACCTATTGGATGCACAAGATTGGTAAAAAACCCTAATTGGACAAGAATAAGCCTAGGGAGGATGAAAATGACCAAATTGATCATCCAATGACACAAACACACCTATTGGATGCACAAGATTGGTGAAAAACCCTAATTGGACAAGAATATGCCTAGGGAGGACGAAAATGACCAAATTGATCATCCAATGACACAAATACACCTATTGAATGCACAAGATTGGTTAAAAACCCTAATTGGACAAGAATATGCCTAGGGAGTACGAAAATGACCTAAATATTAATTCAATGACACAAACAAACTTATTGGATGCACAAGATTTGGTTAAAACCCTAATTGGACATGAATAAGCCTACGGAGGACGAAAATGACCTAATTGATCATCCAATGACACAAACACACCTATTGGATGCACAAGATTGGTTAAAAACCCTAATTGGACAAGAATATGCCTAGGGAGGACGAAAATGACCTAATTGATCATCCAATGACACAAACACACCTATTGGATGCACAAGATTGGTTAAAAACCCTAATTGGACAAGAATAAGTCTAGGGAGGACGAAAATGACCTAATTGATCATCCAATGACACAAACACACCTATTGGATGCACAAGATTGGTTAAAAACCCTAATTGGTCAAGAATAGGCCTAGGGAGGACGAAAATGACCTAATTGATCATCCAATGACACAAACACACCTATTGGATGCACAAGATTGGTTAAAAACCCTAGTTGGACAAGAATATGCCTAGGGAGGACGAAAATGACCTAATTGGTCATCCAATGTCACAAATGAACTTATTGGATGCACAAGATTGGTTAAAAACCCTAGTTGTACAAGAATATGCCTAGGGAGGACGAAAATTACCTAATTGATCATCCAATGACACAAATGAACTTATTGGATGCACAAAATTAGTTAAAAACCCTAATTGGACAAGAATAAGCCTAGGGTGGACGAAAATGACCTAATTGATCATCCAATGACACAAACACACCTATTGGATGCACAAGATTGGTTAAAAACCCTAATTGGACAAGAATAAGCCTAGGGAGGACGAAAATGACCTAATTGATCATCCAATGACACAAACACACCTATTGGATGCACAAGATTGGTTAAAAATCCTAATTGGACAAGAATAAGCCTAGGGAGGATAAAAATGACCTAATTGATCATCCAATGACACAAACACACCTATTGGATGCACAAGATTGGTTAAAAATCCTAATTGGACAAGAATAAGCCTAGGGAGGATAAAAATGACCTAATTGATCATCCAATGACACAAACACACCTATTGGATGCACAAGATTGGTTAAAAACCCTAATTGGACAAGAATAAGCCTAGGGAGGACGAAAATGACCTAATTGATCATCCAATGACACAAACACACCTATTGGATGCACAAGATTGGTTAAAAACCCTAATTGGACAAGAATAAGCCTAGGGAGGACGAAAATGACCTAATTGATCATCCAATCACACAAACACACCTATTGGATGCACAAGATTGGTTAAAAACCATAGTTGGACATGAATATGCCTAGGGAGGATGAAAATGACCTAATTGATCATCCAATGACACAAATGAACTTATTGGATGCACAAGATTGGTTAAAAACACTAATTGGACAAAAATAAGCCTAGGGAGGACAAAAATGACCTAATTGATCATCCAATGACACAAACACACCTATTGGATGCACAAGATTGGTTAAAAACCCTAATTGGACAAGAATAAGCCTAGGGAGGACGAAAATGACCTAATTGATCATCCAATGACACAAACACACCTATTGGATGCACAAGATTGGTTAAAAACCCTAATTGGACAAGAATAAGCCTAGGGAGGACGAAAATGACCTAATTGATCATCCAATGACACAAACACACCTATTGGATGCACAAGATTGGTTTAAAACCCTAGATGGACAAGAATATGCCTAAGGAGGACGAAAAGGACCTAATTGATCATCCAATGACACAAATGAACTTATTGCATGCACAAGATTGGTTAAAAACCCTAATTGGCCAATAATAAGCCTAGGGAGGACGAAAATGACCTAATTGATCATCCAATGACACAAACACACCTATTGGATGCACAAGATTGGTTAAAAACCCTAATTGGACAAGAATAAGCCTAGGGAGGACGAAAATGACCTAATTGATCATCCAATGACACAAACACACCTATTGGATGCACAAGATTGGTTAAAAACCCTAATTGGACAAGAATATGCCTAGGGAGGACGAAAATGACCTAAATGATCATCCAATGACACAAACACACCTATTGGATGCACAAGATTGGTTAAAAACCCTATTTGGACAAGAATATGCCTAGCGAGGACGAAAATGACCTAATTGATCATCCAATGACACAAACACACGTATTGGATGCACAAGATTGGTTTAAAACCCTAATTGGACAAGAATAAGCCTAGGGAGGACGAAAATGACCTAATTGATCATCCAATGACACAAACACAACTATTGGATGGACAAGATTGGTTAAAAACCCTAATTGGACAAGAATATGCCTAGGGAGGACGAAAATGACCTAATTGATCATCCAACGACACAAAAACACCTATTGGATGCACAAGATCGGTTAAAAACCCTAATTGGACAAGAATAAGCCTAGGGAGGACGAAAATGACCTAATTGATCATCCAATGACAAAAACACACCTATTGGATGCACAAGATTGGTTAAAAACCCTAATTGGACAAGAATAAGCCTAGGGAGGACGAAAATGACCTAATTGATCATCCAACGACACAAACACACCTATTGGATGCACAAGATTGGTTAAAAACCCTAATTGGTCAAGAATAAGCCTAGGGAGGACGAAAATGACCTAATTGATCATCCAATGACACAAATGAACTTATTGGATGCACAAGATTTGTTAAAAACCCTAATTTGACAAAGTTATTGGATGCACAAGATTGGTTAAAAACCCTAATTTGACAAGAATAAGTCAAGGGAGGACGAGAATGACCTAATTGATCATCCAATGACACAAACACACCTATTGGATGCACAAGATTGGTTAAAAACCCTAATTGGACAAGAATAAGCCTAGGGAGGACGAAAATGACCTAATTGATCATCCAATGACACAAACACACCTATTGGATGCACAAGATTGGTTAAAAACCCTAATTGGTCAAGAATAAGCCTAGGGAGGACGAAAATGACCTAATTGATCATCCAATGACACAAATGAACTTATTGGATGCACAAGATTTGTTAAAAACCCTAATTGGACTAGAATATGCCTAGGGAGGACGAAAATGACCTAATTGATCATCCAATGACACAAACACACCTATTGGATGCACAAGATTGGTTAAAAACCCTAATTGGACAAGAATAAGCCTAGGGAGGACGAAAATGACCTAATTGATCATCCAATGACACAAACACACCTATTGGATGCACAAGATTGGTTAAAAACCCTAATTGGACAAGAATATGCCTAGGGAGGACGAAAATGACCTAATTGATCATCCAATGACACAAACAAACCTATTGGATGCACAAGATTGGTTAAAACCCCTAATTGGACAAGAATATGCCTAGGGAGGACGAAAATGACCTAAATATTAATTTAATGACACAAACAAAGTTATTGGATGCACAAGATTGGTTAAAAACCCTAATTGGACAAGAATAAGCCTAGGGAGGACGTAAATGACCTAATTGATCATCCAATGACACAAACACACCTATTGGATGCACAAGATTGGTTAAAAACCCTAATTGGACAAGAAACTCCTAGGGAGGACGAAAATGACCTAAATATTAATTCAATGACACAAACAAACTTATCGGATGCCCAAGATTGGTTTAAAACCCTAATTGGACAAGAATATGCCTAGGGAGGACGAAAATGACCTAATTGATCATCCAATGACACAAACACACCTATTGGATGCACAAGATTGGTTAAAAACCCTAATTGGACAAGAATATGCCTAGGGAGGACGAAAATGACCTAAATATTAATTTAATGACACAAACAAAGTTATTGGATGCACAAGATTGGTTAAAAACCCTAATTGGACAAGAATATGCCTAGGGAGGACAAAAATGACCTAAATATTAATTTCATGACACAAACCAAGTTATTGGATGCACAAGATTGGTTAAAAACCCTAATTGGACAAGAATATGCCTAGGGAGGACGAAAATGACCTAATTGATCATCCAATGACACAACACACCTATTGGATGCACAAGATTGGTTAAAAACCCTAATTGGACAAGAATATGCCTAGGGAGGACGAAAATGACCTAATTGATCATCCAATGACACAAACACACCTATTGGATGCACAAGATTGGTTAAAAACCCTAATTGGACAAGAATATGCCTAGGGAGGACGAAAATGACCTAATTGATCATCCAATGACACAAACACACCTGTTGGATGCAGAAGATTGGTTAAAAACCCTAATTGGACAATAATATGCCTAGGGAGGACGAAAATGACCTAATTGATCATCCAATGACACAAACACACCTATTGGATGCACAAGATTGGTTAAAAACCCTAATTGGACAAGAATATGCCTAGGGAGGACGAAAATGACCTAATTGATCATCCAATGACACAAACACACCTATTGGATGCACAAGATTGGTTACAAACCCTAATTGGACAAGAATATGCCTAGGGAGGACGAAAATGACCTAAATATTAATTCAATGACACAAACAAACTTATTGGATGCATAAGATTGGTTAAAAACCCTAATTGGACAAGAATAAGCCTAGGGAGGACGAAAATGACCTAATTGATCATCCAATGACACAAACACACCTATTGGATGCACAAGATTGGTTAAAAACCCTAGTTGGACAAGAACCTGCCTATGGAGGACGAAAATGACCTAATTGATCATCCAATGACACTAATGAACTTATTGGATGCACAAGATTGGTTAAAAACCCTAATTGGACAAGAGTAAGCCTAGGGAGGACGAAAATGACCAAATTGATCATCCAATGACACAAACACACCTATTGGATGCACAATATTGGTTAAAAACCCTAACTGGACAAGAATATGCCTAGGGAGGACGAAAATGACCTAATTGATCATCCAATGACACAAACACACCTATTGGATGCACAAGATTGGTTAAAAACCCTAATTGGACAAGAATATGCCTAGGGAGGACGAATATGACCTAAATGTTAATCCAATAACACAAATGAACTTATTGGATGCACAAGATTGGTTTAAAACCCTAATTGGACAAGAATAAGCCTAGGGAGAACGAAAATGATCTAAATGTTAATCCAATGACACAACTCAACTTATTGGATGCACAAGATTGGTTAAAAACCCTAATTGGACAAGAATAAGCCTAGGGAGGACGAAAATGACCTAATTGTTCATCCAATGACACAAACACACCTATTGGAGGCACATAATTGGTTTAAAACCCTAGTTGGACAAGAATAAGCCTAGGGAGGACGAAAATGACCTAATTGATCATCCAATGACACAAATGAACTTATTGGATGCACAAGATTGGTTAAAAACCCTAATTGGACAAGAATAAGCCTATGGAGGACGAAAATGACCTAATTGATCATCCAATGACACAACCACACCTATTGGATGCACAAGATTGGTTAAAAACCCTAATTGGACAAGAATATGCCTAGGGAGGACGAAAATGACCTAAATATTAATTCAATGAAACAAACAAACTTATTGGATGCACAAGATTGGTTAAAAACCCTAACTGGACAAGAATAAGCCTAGGGAGGACGAAAATGACCTAATTGATCATCCAATGACACAAACACACCTATTGGATGCACAAGATTGGTTAAAAACCCTAATTGGACAAGAATATGCCTAGGGAGGACGAAAATGACCTAATTGATCATCCATTGCCACAAACACACCTATTGGATGCACAAGATTGGTTAAAAATCCTAATTGGACAAGAATAAGCCTAGGGAGGATAAAAATGACCTAATTGATCATCCAATGACACAAACACACCTATTGGAAGCACAAGATTGGTTAAAAACCCTAATTGGACAAGAATATGCCTAGGGAGGACGAAAATGACCTAAATGTTAATCCAATGACACAAATGAACTTATTGGATGCACAAGATTGGTTAAAAACCCTAAATGGACAAGAATAAGCCTTGGGAGGACGAAAATGAACGAATTGATAATCCAATGACACAAACACACCTATTGGATGCACAAGACTGGTTAAAAACCCTAATTGGACAAGAATATGCCTAGGAAGGACGAAAATGACCTAATTGATCATCCAATGACACAAACACACCTATTGGATGCACAAGATTGGTTAAAAACCCTAATTGGACAAGAATATGCCTAGGGAGTAGGAAAATGACCTAAATATTAATTCAATGACACAAACAAAGTTATTGGATGCACAAGATTGGTTAAAAACCCTAATTGGACAAGAATAAGCATAGGGAGGACGAAAATGACCTAATTGATCATCCAATGACACAAACACACCTATTGGATGCACAAGATTGGTTAAAAACCCTAATTGGACAAGAATATGCCTAGGGAGGACGAAAATGACCTAATTGATCATCCAATGACACAAACACACCTATTGGATGCACAAGAATGATTAAAAACCCTAATTGGACAAGAATATGCCTAGGGAGAACGAAAATGACCTAAATTGATCATCCAATGACACAAACACACCTATTGGATGCACAAGATTGGTTAAAAACCCTAATTGGACAAGAATATGCCTAGGGAGGACGAATATGACCTAAATGTTAATCCAATAACACAAATGAACTTATTGGATGCACAAAATTGGTTAAAAACCCTAATTGGACAAGAATAAGCCTAGAGAGAACGAAAATGACCTAAATGTTAATCCAATGACACAACTCAACTTATTGGATGCACAAGATTGGTTAAAAACCCTAATTGGACAAGAATAAGCCTAGGGAGGACGAAAATGACCTAATTGATCATCCATTGACACAAACACACCTATTGGATGCACAAGATTGGTTAAAAACCCTAACTGGACAAGAATATGCCTAGGGAGGACGAAAATGACCTAATTGATCATCCAATGACACAAACACACCTATTGGATGCACAAGATTGGTTAAAAACCCTAATTGGACAAGAATATGCCTAGGGAGGACGAATATGACCTAAATGTTAATCCAACAACACAAATGAACTTATTGGATGCACAAGATTGGTTAAAAACCCTAATTGGACAACAATAAGCCTAGGGAGGACGAAAATGACCTAATTGATCATCCAATGACACAAACACACCTATTGGATGCACAAGATTGGTTAAAAACCCTAGTTGGACAAGAACATGCCTAGGGAGGACGAAAATGACCTAATTGATCATCCAATGACACTAATGAACTTATTTGATGCACAAGATTGGTTAAAAACCCTAATTGGACAAGAATAAGCCTAGGGAGGACGAAAATTACCTAATTGATCATCCAATGACACAAACACAACTATTGGATGCACAAGATTGGTTAAAAACCCTAACTGGACAAGAATATGCCTAGGGAGGACGAAAATGACCTAATTGATCATCCAATGACACAAACACACCTATTGGATGCACAAGATTGGTTAAAAACCCTAATTGGACAAGAATATGCCTAGGGAGGACGAATATGACCTAAATGTTAATCCAATAACACAAATGAACTTATAGGATGCACAGTTTGGTTAAAAACCCTAATTGGACAAGAATAAGCCTAGGGAGGACGAAAATGACCTAATTGATCATCCAATGACACAAACACACCTATTGGATGCACAAGATTGGTTAAAAACCCTAATTGGACAAGAATAAGCCTAGGGAGGACGAAAATGACCTAATTGATCATCCAATGACACAAACACACCTATTGGATGCACAAGATTGGTTAAAAACCCTAATTGGACAAGAATATGCCTAGGGAGGACGAAAATGACCTAATTGATCATCCAATGACACAAATGAACTTATTGGCTGCACAAGATTGGTTAAAAACCCTAATTGGACAAGAATAAGCCTAGGGAGGACGAAAATGACCTAATTGATCATCCAATGACACAAACACACCTATTGGATGCACAAGATTGGTTAAAAACCCTAATTGGACAAGAATATGCCTAGGGAGGACGAAAATGACCTAATTGATCATCCAATGACACAAACACACCTATTGGATGCACAAGATTGGTTAAAAACCATAATTGGACAAGAATAAGCAAAGGGAGGACGAAAATGACCTAATTGATCATCCAATGACACAAACACACCTATTGGATGCACAAGATTGGTTAAAAACCCTAATTGGACAAGAATATGCCTAGGGAGGACGAAAATGACCTAATTGATCATCCAATGACACAAACACACCTATTGGATGCACAAGATTGGTTAAAAACCCTAATTGGACAACAATAAGCCTAGGGAGGACGAAAATGACCTAACTGATCATCCATTGACACAAACACACCTATTGGATGCACAAGATTGGTTAAAAACCCTAATTGGACAAGAATATGCCTAGGGAGGACGAAAATCACCTAAATATTAATTCAATGACACAAACAAACTTATCGGATGCCCAAGATTGGTTAAAAACCTAATTGGACAAGAATAAGCCTAGGGAGGACGAAAATGACCTAATTGATCATCCAATGACACAAACACACCTATTGGATGCACAAGATTGGTTAAAAACCCTAATTGGACAAGAATATGCCTAGGGAGGACGAAAATGACCTAATTGATCATCCAATGACACAACACACCTATTGGATGCACAAGATTGGTTAAAAACCCTAATTGGACAAGAATAAGCCTATGGAGGTCGAAAATGACCTAATTGATCATCCAATGACACAAACACACCTATTGGATGCACAAGATTGGTTAAAAACCCTAATTGGACAAGAATATGCCTAGGGAGGACGAAAATGACCTAATTGATCATCCAATGACACAACACACCTATTGGATGCACAAGATTTGTTAAAAACCCTAATTGGACAAGAATATGCCTAGGGAGGACGAAAATGACCTAAATATTAATTTAATTACACAAACAAAGTTATTGGATGCACAAGATTGGTTAACAACTCTAATTGGACAAGAATAAGCCTAGGGAAGACGTAAATGACCTAATAGATCATCCAATGACACAAACACACCTATTGGTTGCACAAGATTGGTTAAAAACCCTAATTGGACAAGAATATGCATAGGGAGGACGAAAATGACCTAAATATTAATTCAATGACACAAACAAACCTATCGGATGCACAAGATTGGTTAAAAACCCTAATTGGACAAGAATAAGCCTAGGGAGGACGAAAATGACCTAATTGATCATCCAATGACACAAACACACCTATTGGATGCACAAGATTGGTTAAAAACCCTAATTGGACAAGAATATGCCTAGGGAGGACGAAAATGACCTAATTGATCATCCAATGACACAAACAAACATATTGGATGAACAAGATTGGTTAAAAACCCTAATTGGACAAGAATATGCCTAGGGAAGACGAAAATGACCTAAATATTAATTCAATGACACAAACAAACTTATCGGATGCACAAAATTGGTTAAAAACCCTAATTGGACAAGAATAAGCCTAGGAAGGACGAAAATGACCTAATTGATCATCCAATGACAAAAACACACCTATTAGATGCACAAGATTGGTTAAAAACCCTAATTGGACAAGAATAAGCCTAGGGAGGACGAAAATGACCTAATTGATCATCCAATGACACAAACACACCTATTGGATGCACAAGATTGGTTAAAAACCCTAATTGGACAAGAATATGCCTAGGGAGGACGAAAATGACCTAATTGATCATCCAATGACACAAACAAACATATTGGATGAACAAGATTGGTTAAAAACCCTAATTGGACAAGAATAAGCCTAGGGAGGACGAAAATGACCTAATTGATTATCCAATGACACAAACACACCTATTTGATGCACAAGATTGGTTAAAAACCCTAATTGGACAAGAATATGCCTAGGGAGGACGAAAATGACCTAAATATTAATTCAATGACACAAACAAACTTATCGGATGCCCAAGATTGGTTAAAAACCCTAATTGGACAAGAATAAGCCTAGGGAGGACGAAAATGACCTAATTGATCATCCAATGACACAAACACACCTATTGGATGCACAAGATTGGTTAAAAACCCTAATTGGACAAGAATATGCCTAGGGAGGACGAAAATGACCTAATTGATCATCCAATGACACAAACACACCTATTGGACGCACAAGATTGGTTAGAAACCCTAATTGGACAAGAATATGCCTAGGGAGGACGAAAATGATCTAAATATTAATTCAGTGACACAAACAAACTCATTGGATGCACAAGATTGGTTAAAAACCCTAATTGGACATTAATAAGCCTAGGGAGGACGAGAATGACCTAATTGATCATCCAATGACACAAATACACCTATTGGAAGCACAAGATTGGTTAAAAACCCTAATTGGACAAGAATAAGCCTAGGGAGGACGAAAATGACCTAATTGATCATCCAATGACACAAACACACCTATTGGATGCACAAGATTGGTTAAAAACCCTAATTGGACAAGAATATGCCTAGGGAGGACGAAAATGACCTAATTGATCATCCAGTGAAACAAACACACCTATTGGATGCACAAGATTGGTTAAGAACCCTAATTGGACAAGAATATGCCTAGGGAGGACGAAAATGATCTAAATATTAATTCAGTGACACAAACAAACTCATTGGATGCACAAAATTGGTTAAAAACCCTAATTGGACATTAATAAGCCTAGGGAGGACGAGAATGACCTAATTGATCATCCAATGACACAAATACACCTATTGGAAGCACAAGATTGGTTAAAAACCCTAATTGGACAAGAATAAGCCTAGGGAGGACGAAAATGACCTAATTGATCATCCAATGACACAAACACACCTATTGGATGCACAAGATTGGTTAAAAACCCTAATTGGACAAGAATATGCCTAGGGAGGACGAAAATGACCTAAATATCAATTCAATGACATAAACAAACTTATTGGATGAACAAAATTGGTTAAAAACCCTAATTGGACAAGAATATGCCTAGGGAGGACGAAAATGACCTAATTGATCATCCAATGACACAAACACACCTATTGGATGCACAAGATTGGTTAAAAACCCTAATTGGACAAGAATATGCCTAGGGAGGACGAAAATGACCTAAATATTAATTCAATGAGACAAACAAAGTTATTGGATGCACAAGATTGGTTAAAAACCCTAATTGGACAAGAATAAGCCTAGGGAGGACGAAAATGACCTAATTGATCATCCAATGACACAAACACAACTATTGGATGCACAAGATTGGTTAAAAACCCTAATTGGACAAGAATATGCCTAGGGAGGACGAAAATGAACTAATTGATCATCCAACGACACAAACACACCTATTGGAAGCACAAGATCGGTTAAAAACCCTAATTGGACAAGAATAAGCCTAGGGAGGATGAAAATGACCTAATTGATCATCCAATGACAAAAACACACCTATTGGATGCACAAGATTGGTTAAAAACCCTAATTGGAAAGAATATGCCTAGGGAGGACGAAAATGACCTAATTGGTCATCCAATCACATAAACGAAATTATTGGATGCACAAGATTAGTTAAAAACCGTAATTGGACAAGAATAAGCCTAGGGAGGACGAAAATAACCTAATTGATCATCCAATGACACAAACACACCTATTGGATGCACAAGATTGGTTAAAAACCCTAATTGGACAAGAATATGCCTAGGGAGGACGAAAATGACCTAAATGTAAATCCAATGATACAAAAGAACTTATTGGATGCACAAGATTGGTTAAAAACCCTAATTGGACAAGAATAAGCCTAGGGAGGACGAAAATGACCTAAATGTTAATCCAATGACACAACTCAACTTATTGGATGCAGAAGATTGGTTAAAAACCCTAATTGGACAAGAATAAGCCTATGGATGACGAAAATGACCTAATTGATCATCCAATGACACAAACACACCTATTGGATGCACAAGATTGGTTAAAAACCCTAATTGGACAAGAATATGCCTAGGGAGGACGAAAATGACCTAATTGATCATCCAATGACACAAACACACCTATTGGATGCACAAGATTGGTTAAAAACCCTAATTGGACAAGAATATGCCTAGGGAGGACGAAAATGACCTAATTGATCATCCAATGACACAAATGAACTTATTGGATGCACAAGATTAGTTAAAAACCCTAATTGGACAAGAATAAGGCTAGGGAGGACGAAAATAACCTAATTGACCATCCAATGACACAAACACACCTATTGGATGCACAAGATTGGTCTAAAACTCTAATTGGACAAGAATATGCCTAGGGAGGACGAAAATGACCTAAATGTTAATCCAATGACACAAATGAACTTATTGGATGCACAAGATTGGTTAAAAACCCTAATTGGACAAGAATAAGCCTAGGGAGGACGAAAATGACCTAAATGTTAATCCAATGACACAACTCAACTTATTGGATGCACAAGATTGGTTAAAAACCCTAATTGGACAAGAATAAGCCTAGGGAGGACGAAAATGACCTAATTGATCATCCAATCACACAAACACACCTATTGGATTCACAAGATTGGTTAAAAACCGTAATTGGACAAGACTAAGCCTAGGGAGGACGAAAATGACCTAATTGATCATCCAATGACACAAACACACCTATTGGATGCACAAGATTGGTTAAAAACCCTAATTGGACAAGAATATGCCTAGGGAGGACGAAAATGACCTAATTGATCATCCAATGACACAAACACACCTATTGGATGCACAAGATTGGTTAAAAACCCTAATTGGACAAGAATAAGCCTAGGGAGGAAGAAAATAACCTAATTGATCATCCAATGACACAAACACACCTATTGGATGCACAAGATTGGTTAAAAACCCTAATTGGACAAGAATATGCCTAGGGAGGACGAAAATGACCTAAATGTTAATCCAATGACACTAATGAACTTATTGGATGCACAAGATTGCTTAAAAACCCTAATTGGACAAGAATAAGCCTAGGGAGGACGAAAATGACCTAATTGATCATCCAATGACACAAACACACCTATTGGATGCACAAGATTGGTTAAAAACCCTAATTGGACAAGAATATGCCTAGGGAGGACGAAAATGACCTAAATGTTAATCCAATGACACAAATGAAATAATTGGATGCACAAGAATGGTTAAAAACCCTAATTGGACAAGAATAAGCCTTGGGAGAACGAAAATGACCTAATTGATCATCCAATGACACAAACACACCTATTGGATGCACAAGATTGGTTAAAAACCCTAATTGGACAAGAATATGCCTAGGGAGGACGAAAATGACCTAATTGATCATCCAATGACACAAACACACCTATTGGATGCACAAGATTGGTTAAAAACCCTAATTGGACAAGAATATGCCTAGGGAGGACGAAAATGACCTAATTGATCATCCAATGACACAAATGAACTTATCGGATGCACACGATTAGTTAAAAACCCTAATTGGACAAGAATATGCATAGGGAGGAAGAAAATAACCTAATTGATCATCCAATGACACAAACACACCTATTGGATGCACAAGATTGGTTAAAAACCCTAATTGGACAAGAATATGCCTAGGGAGGACGAAAATGACCTAATTGATCATCCAATGACACAAACACACCTATTGGATGCACAAGATTGGTTAAAAACCCTAATTGGACAAGAATATGCCTAGGGAGGACGAAAATGACCTAATTGATCATCCAATGACACAAACACACCTATTGGATGCACAAGATCGATTAAAAACCCTAATTGGACAAGAATAAGCCTAGGGAGGACGAAAATGACCTAAATGTTAATCCAATGACACAACTCGACTTATTGGATGCACAAGATTGGTTAAAAACCCTAATTGGACAAGAATATGCCTAGGGAGGACGAAAATGACCTAATTGATCATCCAATGACACAAACACACCTATTGGATGCACAAGATTCGTTAAAAACACTAATTGGACAAGAATATGCATAGGGAGGACGAAAATGACCTAATTGATCATCCAATGACACAAACACACCTATTGGATGCACAAGATTGGTTAAAAACCCTAATTGGACAAGAATATGCCTAGGGAGGACGAAAATGACCTAATTGATCATCCAATGACACAAACACACCTATTGGATGCACAAGATCGGTTAAAAACCCTACTTGGACAAGATTAAGCCTAGGGAGGACGAAAATGACCTAATTGATCATCCAATGACACAAACACACCTATTGGATGCACAAGATTGGTTAAAAACCCTAATTGGACAAGAATATGCCTAGGGAGGACGAAAATGACCTAATTGATCATCCAATGACACAAACACCCCTATTGGATGCACAAGATTGGTTAAAAACCCTAATTGGACAAGAATAAGCCTAGGGAGGACGAAAATTACCTAATTGATCATCCAATGACACAAACACACCTATTGGATGCACAAGATTGGTTAAAAACCCTAATTGGACAAGAAGATGCATAGGGAGGACGAAAATGACCTAAATGTTAATCCAATGACACAAATGAACTTATTGGATGCACAAGATTGGTTAAAAACCCTAATTGGACAAGAATAAGCCTAGGGAGGACGAAAATGACCTAAATGTTAATCCAATCACACAACTCAACTTATTGGATGCACAAGATTGGTTAAAAACCCTAATTGGGAAAGAATAAGCCTAGGGAGGACGAAAATGACCTAATTGATCATCCAATGACACAAACACACCTATTGGATGCACAAGATTGGTTAAAAACCCTAATTGGACAAGAATAAGCCTAGGGAGGATGAAAATGACCTAATTGATCATCCAATGACACAAACGAACTTATTGGATGCACAAGATTAGTTAAAAACCCTAATTGGACAAGAATATGCCTAGGGAGGACGAAAATAACCTAATTGATCATCCAATGACACAAACACACCTATTGGATGCACAAGATTGGTTAAAAACCCTAATTGGACAAGAATTTGCCTAGGGAGGACGAAAATGACCAAATTAATCATCCAATGACACAAACACACCTATTGGATGCACAAGATCGGTTAAAAACCCTAATGGGACAAGAATAAGCCTAGGGAGGACGAAAATGACCTAATTGATCATCCAATGACACAAACACACCTATTGGATGCACAAGATTGGTTAAAAACCCTAATTGGACAAGAATATGCCTAGGGAGGACGAAAATGACCTAATTGATCATCCAATGACACAAATGAACGTATTGGATGCACAAGATTAGTTAAAAAGCCTAATTGGACAAGAATATGCTTAGGGAGGACGAAAATAACCTAATTGATCATCCAATGACACAAACACACCTATTGGATGCACAAGATTGGTTAAAAACCCTAATTGGACAAGAATATGCCTAGGGAGGACGAAAATGACCTAATTGATCATCCAATGACACAAACACACCTATTGGATGCACAAGATTGGTTAAAAACCCTAATTGGACAAGAATATGCCTAGGGAGGACGAAAATGACCTAATTGATCATCCAATGACACAAACACACCTATTGGATGCACAAGATTGGTTAAAAACCCTAATCGGACAAGAATATGCCTAGGTAGGATGAAAATTACCTAATTGATCATCCAATGACACAAACACATCTATTGGATGCACAAGATTGGTTAAAAACCCTAATTGGACAAGAATAGGCCTAGGGAGGACGAAAATGACCTAATTGATCATCCAATGACACAAACACACCTATTGGATGCACAAGATTGGTTAAAAACCCTAATTGGACAAGAATATGCCGAGGGAGGACGAGAATGACCTAAATGTTAATCCAATGACACAAATGAGCTTATTGGATGCACAAGATTGGTTAAAAACCCTAATTGGACAAGAATAAGCCTTGGGAGGACGAAAATGACCTAATTGATCATCCAATGACACAAACACACCTATTGGATGCACAAGACTGGTTAAATACCCTAATTGGACAAGAATATGCCTAGGAAGAACGAAAATGACCTAATTGATCATCCAATGACACAAACACACCTATTGGATGCACAAGATTGGTTAAAAACCCTAATTGGACAAGAATAAGCCTAGGGAGGATGAAAATGACCTAATTGATCATCCAATGACACAAACACACCTATTGGATGCACAAGATTGGTTAAAAACCCTAATTGGACAAGAATATGCCTAGCGAGGACGAAAATGACCTAAATGTTAATCCAATGACACGAATGAACTTATTGGATGCACAAGATTGGTTAAAAACCCTAATTGGACAATAATAAGCCTAGGGAGGACGAAAATGACCTAGTTGATCATCCAATGACACAAACACACCTATTGGATGCACAAGATTGGTTAAAAACCCTAATTGGACAAGAATAAGCCTAGAAAGGACGAAAATGACCTAATTGATCATCCATTGCCACAAACACACCTATTGGATGCACAAGATTGGTTAAAAACCCTAATTGGACAAGAATAAGCCTAGGGAGGATGAAAATGACCTAATTGATCATCCAATGACACAAACACACCTATTGGATGCACAAGATTGGTTAAAAACCCTAATTGGACAAGAATAAGCCTAGGGAGGACGAAAATGACCTAATTGATCATCCAAAGACACAAACGCATCTATTGGATGCACAAGATTGGTTAAAAACCCTTGTTGGACAAGAATATACCTAGGGAGGATGAAAATGACCTAATTGATCATCCAATGACACAAATGAACTTATTGGATGCACAAGATTGGTTAAAAACCCTAATTGGACAAGAATAAGCCTAGGGAGGACGAAAATGACCTAATTGATCATCCAAAGACACAAACACATCTATTGGATGCACAAGATTGGTTAAAAACCCTAATTGGACAAGAATAAGCCTAGGCAGGACGAAAATGACCTAATTGATCATCCAATGACACAAACACACCTATTGGATGCACAAGATTCGTTAAAAACCCTAATTGGACAAGAATATGCCTAGGGAGGACGAAAATGACCTAATTGATCATCCAATGACACAAACACACCTATTGGATGCACAAGATTGGTTAAAAACCCTAATTGGACAAGAATATGCCTAGGGAGGACGAAAATGACCTAATTGATCATCCAATGACACAAACACACCTGTTGGATGCAGAAGATTGGTTAAAAACCCTAATTGGACAATAATATGCCTAGGGAGGACGAAAATGACCTAATTGATCATCCAATGACACAAACACACCTATTGGATGCACAAGATTGGTTAAAAACCCTAATTGGACAAGAATATGCCTAGGGAGGACGAAAATGACCTAATTGATCATCCAATGACACAAACACACCTATTGGATGCACAAGATTGGTTACAAACCCTAATTGGACAAGAATATGCCTAGGGAGGACGAAAATGACCTAAATATTAATTCAATGACACAAACAAACTTATTGGATGCATAAGATTGGTTAAAAACCCTAATTGGACAAGAATAAGCCTAGGGAGGACGAAAATGACCTAATTGATCATCCAATGACACAAACACACCTATTGGATGCACAAGATTGGTTAAAAATCCTAATTGGACAAGATTATGCCTAGGGAGGAGGAAAATGACCTAAATATTAATTCAATGACATAAACAAAGTTATTGGATGCACAAGAGTGGTTAAAAACCCTAATTGGACAAGAATAAGCCTAGGGAGTACGAAAATGACCTAATTGATCATCCAATGACACAAACACACCTATTGGATGCACAAGATTGGTTAAAAACCCTAATTGGACAAGAATATGCCTAGGGAGGACGAAAATGACCTAATTGATCATCCAATGACACAAACACACCTATTGGATACACAAGATTGGTTAAAAACCCTAATTGGACAAGAATAAGCCTAGGGAGGACAAAAATGACCTAATTGATCATCCATTGCCACAAACACACCTATTGGATGCACAAGATTGGTTAAAAACCCTAATTGGACAAGAATATGCCTAGGGAGGACGAAAATGACCTAATTGGTCATCCAATGACACAAACACACCTATTGGATGCACAAGATTGGTTAAAAACCCTAATTGGACAAGAATAAGCCTAGGGAGGATGAAAATAACCTGATTGATCATCCAATGACACAAACACACCTATTGGATGCACAAGATTGGTTTAAAACCCTAATTGGACAAGAATATGCCTAGGGAGGACGAAAATGACCTAAATGTTCATCCAATGACACAAATGAACTTATTGGATGCACATGATTGGTTAAAAACCCTAATTGGACAAGAATAAGCCTAGGGAGGACGAAAATGACCTAATTGATCATCCATTGCCACAAACACACCTATTGGATGCACAAGATTGGTTAAAAACCCTAATTGGACAAGAATATGCCTAGGGAGGACGAAAATGACCTAATTGGTCATCCAATGACACAACCACACCTATTGGATGCAAAAGATTGGTTAAAAACCCTAATTCGACAAGAATAAGCCTAGGGAGGATGAAAATAACCTAATTGATCATCCAATGACACAAACACACCTATTGGATGCAAAAGATTGGTTAAAAACCCTAATTGGACAAGAATATGCCTAGGGAGGACGAAAATGACCTTAATGTTAATCCAATGACACAAATGAACTTATTGGATGCACAAGATTGGTTAAAAACCCTAATTGGACAAGAATAAGCCTAGGGAGGACGAAAATGACCTAAATTTTAATCCAATTACACAACTCAACTTATTGGATGCACAAGATTGGTTAAAAACTCTAATTGGACAAGAATAAGCCTAGCGAGGACGTAAATGACCTAATTGATCATCCAATGACACAAACACACCTAATGGATGCACAAGATTGGTTAAAAACCCTAATTGGACAAGAATAAGCCTAGGGAGGACGAAAATGACCTAATTGATCATCCAATGACACAAACACACCTATTGGATGCACAAGATTGGTTAAAAACCCTAATTGGACAAGAATATGCCTAGGGAAGACGAAAATGACCTAATTGATCATCCAATGACACAAACACACCTATTGGATGCACAAGATCGGTTAAAAACCCTAATTGGACAAGAATAAGCCTAGGGAGGACGAAAATGACCTAATTGATCATCCAATGACACAAACACACCTATTGGATGCACAAGATTGGTTAAAAACCCTAATTGGACAAGAATATGCCTAGGGAGGACGAAAATGACCTAATTGATCTTCGAATGACACAAATGAACGTATTGGATGCACAAGATTAGTTAAAAACCCTAATTGGACAAGAATAAGCCAAGGGAGGACGAAAATAACCTAATTGATCATCTAATGACACAAACACACCTATTGGATGCACAAGATTGGTCTAAAACTCAAATTGGACAAGAATATGCCTAAGGAGGACGAAAATGACCTAAATGTTAATCCAATGACACAAATGAACGTATTGGATGCACAAGATTGGTTAAAAACCCTAATTGGACAAGAATAAGCCTAGGGAGGACGAAAATGACCTAAACGTTAATCCAATGACACAACTCAACTTATTCGAAGCACAAGATTGGTTAAAAACCCTAATTGGATAAGAATAAGCCTAGGGAGGATGAAAATGACCTAATTGATTTTTCAATGACACAAACACACCTATTGGATGCACAAGATTGGTTAAAAACCCTAATTGGACAAGAATATGCCTAGGGAGGACGAAAATGACCTAATTGATCATCCAATGACACAAACACACCTATTGGATGCACAAGATCGGTTAAAAACCCTAATTGGACAAGAATAAGCCTAGGGAGGACGAAAATGACCTAATTGATCATCCAATGACACAAACACACCTATTGGATGCACAAGATTGGTTAAAAACCCTAATTGGACAAGAATATGCCTAGGGAGGACGAAAATGACCTAATTGATCATCCAATAACATAAATGAACTTATTGGATGCACAAGATTAGTTAAAAACCCTAATTGGACAAGAATAAGCCTAGGGAGGACGAAAATGACCTAATTGATCATCCAATGACACAAACACACCTATTGGATGCACAAGATTGGTTAAAAACCCTAATTGGACAAGAATATGCCTAGGGAGGACGAAAATGACCTAATTGATCATCCAATGACACAAATGAACTTATTGGCTGCACAAGATTGGTTAAAAACCCTAATTGGACAAGAATAAGCCTAGGGAGGACGAAAATGACCTAATTGATCATCCAATGACACAAACACACCTATTGGATGCACAAGATTGGTTAAAAACCCTAATTGGACAAGAATATGCCTTTGGAGGACGAAAATGACCTAATTGATCATCCAATGACACAAACACACCTATTGGATGCACAAGATTGGTTAAAAACCCTAATTGGACAAGAATAAGCCTAGGGAGGACGAAAATGACCTAATTGATCATCCATTGCCACAAACACACCTATTGGATGCACAAGATTGGTTAAAAACCCTAATTGGACAAGAATAAGCCTAGGGAGGACGAAAACGACCTAATTGATCATCCAATGACACAAACACACCTATTGGATGCACAAGATTGGTTAAAAACCCTAACTGGACAAGAATATGCCTAGGGAGGACGAAAATGACCTAATTGATCATCCAATGACACTAATGAACTTATTGGATGCACAAGATTGGTTAAAAACCCTAATTGGACAAGAATAAGCCTAGGGAGGACGAAAATGACCTAATTGATCATGCAATGACACAAACACACCTATTGGATGCACAAGATTCGTTAAAAACCCTAATTTGACAAGAATAATCCTAGGGAGAACGAAAATGACCTAATTGATCATCCAATGACACAAACACACCTATTGGATGCACAAGATTGGTTAAAAACCCTAATTGGACAAGAATAAGCCTAGGGAGGACGAAAATGACCTAATTGATCATCCAATGACACAAACACACCTATTGGATGCACAAGATTGGTTAAAAACCCTAATTGGACAAGAATATGCCTAGGGAGGACGAAAATGACCTAAATGTTAATCCAATGACACAAATGAACTTATTGGATGCACAAGATTGGTTAGAAACCCTAATTGGACAAGAATAAGCCTAGAGAGAACGAAAATGACCTAAATGTTAATCCAATGTCACAACTCAACTTATTGGATGCACAAGATTGGTTAAAAACTCTAATTGAACAAGAATAAGCCTAGGGAGGACGAAAATGACCTAATTGATCATCCAATGACACAAACACACCTATTGGATGCACAAGATTGGTTAAAAACCCTAGTTGGACAAGAACATGCCTAGGGAGGACGAAAATGACCTAATTGATCATCCAATGACATAAATGAACTTATTGGATGCACAAGATTGGTTAAAAACCCTAATTGGACAAGAATAAGCCTAGGGAAGACGAAAATGACCTAATTGATCATCCAATGACACAAACACACCTATTGGATGCACAAGATTGGTTAAAAACCCTAATTGGACAAGAATAAGCCTAGGCAGGACGAAAATGACCTAATTGATCATCCAATGACACAAACACACCTATTGGATGCACAAGATTCGTTAAAAACCCTAATTGGACAAGAATATGCCTAAGGAGGACGAAAATGACCTAATTGATCATCCAATGACACAAACACACCTATTGGATGCACAAGATTGGTTAAAAACCCTAATTGGACAAGAATATGCCTAGGGAGGACGAAAATGACCTAATTGATCATCCAATGACACAAACACACCTATTGGATGCACAAGATTGGTTAAAAACCCTACCTGGACAAGAATATGTCTAGGGAGGACGAAAATGACCTAATTGATCATCCAATGACACAAATGAACTTATTGGATGCACAAGATTGGTTAAAAACCTAATTGGACAAGAATAAGCCTAGGGAGAATGAAAATGACCTAAATGTTAAGCCAATGACACAACTCAACTTATTGGATGCACAAGATTGGTTAAAAACCCTAATTGGACAAGAATAAGCCTAGGGAGGACGAAAATGACCTAATTGATCATCCAATGACACAAACACACCTATTGGATGCACAAGATTGGTTAAAAACCCTAATTGGACAAGAATATGCCTAGGGAGGACGAAAATGACCTAATTGATCATCCAATGACACAAACACACCTATTGGATGCACAAGATTGGTTAAAAACCCTAATTGGACAAGAATATGCCTAGGGAGGACAGAAATAACCTAAATATTAATTCAATGACATAAAAAAACTTGTTGGATGCACAAAATTGGTTAAAAACCCTAATTGAACAAGAATTAGCCTAGGGAGGACGAAAATGACCTAATTGATCTTCCAATGACACAAACACACCTATTAGATGCACAAGATTGGTTAAAAACCCTAGTTGGACAAGAATATGCCTAGGGAGGACGAAAATTACCTAATTGATCATCCAATGACACAAATGAACTTATTGGATGCACAAGATTGGTTAAAAACCCTAATTGGACAAGAATAAGCATAGGGAGGACGAAAATGACCTAATTGATCATCCAATGACACAAACACACCTATTGGATGCACAAGATTGGTTAAAAACCCTAATTGGACAAGAATAAGCCTAGGGAGGATGAAAATGACCTAATTGATCATCCAATGACACAAGCACACCTATTCGATGCACAATATTGGTTAAAAACCCTAATTGGATAAGAATAAGCCTAAGGAGGACGAAAATGACCTAATTGATCATCCAATGACACAAACACACCTATTGGATGCACAAGATTGGTTAAAAACCCTAGTTGGACAAGAATATGCCTAGGGAGGACGAAAATGACCTAATTGATCATCCAATGACACAAATGAACTTATTGGATGCACAAGATTGGTCAAAAACCCTAGTTGGACAAGAATATGCCTAGGGAGGACGAAAATGACCTAATTGATCATCCAATGACACAAATGAACTTATTGGATGCACAAGATTTGTTAAAAACCCTAATTGGACAAGAATAAGCCTAGGGAGGACGAAAATGACCTAATTGATCATCCAATGACACAAACACACCTATTGGATGCACAAGATTGGTTAAAAACCCTAATTTGACAAGAATAAGCCTGAGGAGGACGAAAATGACCTAATTGATCATCCAATGACACAAACACACCTATTGGATGCACAAGATTGGTTAAAAACCCTAATTGGACAAGAATATGCCTAGGGAGGACGAAAATGACCTAATTGATCATCCAATGACACAAATGAACTTATTGGATGCACAAGATTGGTTAAAAACCCTAGTTGGACAAGAATATGCCTAGGGAGGTCGAAAATGACCTAATTGATCATCCAATGACACAAACACACCTATTGGATGCACAAGATTGGTTAAAAACCCTAATTGGACAAGAATAAGCCTAGGGAGGATGAAAATGACCTAATTGATCATCCAATGACACAAACACACCTATTGGATGCACAAGATTGGTTAAAAACCCTAATTGGACAAGAATAAGCCTAGGGAGGACGAAAATGACCTAGTTGATCATCCAATGACACAAACACACCTATTGGATGCACCAGATTGGTTAAAAACCCTAATTGGACAAGAATAAGCCTAGGGAGGACGAAAATGACCTAATTGATCATCCATTGCCACAAACACACCTATTGGATGCACAAGATTGGTTAAAAACCCTAATTGGACAAGAATATGCCTAGGGAGGACGAAAATGACCTAATTGGTCATCCAATGACACAACCACACCTATTGGATGCAAAAGATTGGTTAAAAACCCTAATTCGACAAGAATAAGCCTAGGGAGGATGAAAATAACCTAATTGATCATCCAATGACACAAACACACCTATTGGATGCAAAAGATTGGTTAAAAACCCTAATTGGACAAGAATATGCCTAGGGAGGACGAAAATGACCTAAATGTTAATCCAATGACACAAATGAACTTATTGGATGCACAAGATTGGTTAAAAACCCTGATTGGACAAGAATAAGCCTAGGGAGGACGAAAATGATCTAAATTTTAATCCAATGACACAACTCAACTTATTGGATGCACAAGATTGGTTAAAAACTCTAATTGGACAAGAATAAGCCTAGCGAGGACGTAAATTACCTAATTGATCATCCAATGACACAAACACACCTAATGGATGCACAAGATTGGTTAAAAACCCTAATTGGACAAGAATAAGCCTAGGGAGGACGAAAATGACCTAATTGATCATCCAATGACACAAACACACCTACTGGATGCACAAGATTGGTTAAAAACCCTAATTGGACAAGAATATGCCTAAGGAGGACGAAAATGACCTAATTGATCATCCAATGACACAAACAAAACCTATTGGATGCACAAGATTGGTTAAAAACCCTAATTGGACAAGAATAAGCCTAGGGAGGACGAAAATGACCTAATTGATCATCCAATGACACAAACACACCAATTGGATGCACAAGATCGGTTAAAAACCCTAATTGGACAAGAATATGCCTAGGGAGGACGAAAATGACCTAATTGATCATCCAATGACATAAATGAAATTATTGGATGCACAAGATTAGTTAAAAACCGTAATTGGACAAGAATAAGCCTAGGGAGGACGAAAATAACCTAATTGATCATCCAATGACACAAACACACCTATTGGATGCACAAGATTGGTTAAAAACCCTAATTGGACAAGAATATGCCTAGCGAGGACGAAATTGACCTAAATGTTAATCCAATGACACAAATGAACTTATTGGATGCACAAGATTGGTTAAAAACCCTAATTGGACAAGAATAAGCCTAGGGAGGACGAAAATGACCTAATTGATCATCCAATGACACAAACACACCTATTGGATGCACAAGATTGGTTAAAAACCCTAATTGGACAAGAATAAGCCTAGGGAGGACGAAAATGACCTAATTGATCATCCAATGACACAAACACATCTATTGGATGCATAAGATTGGTTAAAAACCCTAATTGGACAAGAATATGCCTAGGGAGGACGAAAATGACCTAATTGATCATCCAATGACACAAATACACCTATTGGATGCACAAGATTGGTTAAAAACCCTAATTGGACAAGAATATGCCCAGGGAGGACGAAAATGACCTAAATATTAAGTCAATGAAACAAACAAACTTATTGGATGCACAAGATTGGTTAAAAACCCTAATTGGACAAGAATATGCCTAGGGAGGACGAAAATGACCTAATTGATCATCCAATGACACAAACACACCTATTGGATGCACAAGATTGGTTAAAAACCCTAATTGGACAAGAATAAGCCTAGGGAGGACGAAAATGACCTAATTGATCATCCAATGACACAAACACACCTATTGGATGCACAAGATTGGTTAAAAACCCTAATTGGACAAGAATAAGCCTAGGGAGGACGAAAATGACCTATATGTTAATCCAATGACACAACTCAACTTATTGGATGCACAAGATTGGTTAATAACCCTAATTGGACAAGAATATGCCTAGGGAGGAAGAAAATGACCTAAATATTAATTTAATGACACAAACAAAGTTATTGGATGCACAAGATTGGTTAAAAACCCTAATTGTACAAGAATAAGCCTAGGGAGGACGTAAATGACCTAATTGATCATCCAATGACACAAACACACCTATTGGATGCATAAGATTGGTTAAAAACCCTAATTGGACAAGAATATGCCTAGGGAGGACAAAAATGACCTAAATATTAATTCAATGACACAAACAAAGTTATTGGATGCACAAGATTGGTTAAAAACCCTAATTGGACAAGAATAAGCCTAGGGAGGACGGAAATGACCTAATTGATCATCCAATGACACAAACACACCTATTGGATGCACAAGATTGGTTAAAAACCCTAATTGGACAAGAATAAGCCTAGGGAGGACGAAAATGACCTAATTGATCATCCAATGACACAAACACACCTATGGGATGCACAAGATTGGTTAAAAACCCTAATTGCACAAGAATATGCCAAGGGAGGACGAAAGTGACCTAATTTATCATCCAATGACACAAATGAACTTATTGGATGCACAAGATTAGTTAAAAACCCTAATTGGACAAGAATAAGCCTAGGGAGGACGAAAATGACCTAATTGATCATGCAATGACACAAACACACCTATTGGATGCACAAGATTGGTTAAAAACCCTAATTGGACAAGAATATGCCTAGGGAGGACGAAAATGACCTAATTGATCATCCAATGACACAAACACACCTATTGGATGCACAAGATTGGTTAAAAACCCTAATTGGACAAGAATAAGCCTAGGGAGGACGAAAATGACCTAATTGATCATCCAATGACACAAACACACCTATTGGATGCACAAGATTGGTTAAAAACCCTAATTGGACAAGAATAAGCCTTCGAAGGACGAAAATGACCTAATTGATCATTCAATGACACAAACACACCTATTGGATGCACAAGATTGGTTAAAAACCCTAATTGGACAAGAATAAGCCTATGGAGGACGAAAATGAACTAATTGATCATCGAATGACACAAACACACCTATTGGATGCACAAGATTGGTTAAAAACCCTAATTGGACAAGAATATGCCTAGGGAGGACGAAAATGACCTAATTGATCATCCAATGACACAAACACACCTATTGGATGCACAAGATTGGTTAAAAACCCTAATTGGACAAGAATAAGCCTAGGGAGGACGAAAATGACTTAATTGATCATCCAATGACACTAACACACCTATTGGATGCACAAGATTGGTTAAAAACCTTAATTGGACAAGAATATGCCTAGGGAGGACCAAAATGACCTAAATATTAATTCAATGACACAACTCAACTTATTGGATGCACAAGATTGGTTAAAAAACCCTAATTGGACAAGAATAAGCCTAGGGAGGACGAAAATGACCTAATTGATCATCCAATGTCACAAACACACCAATTGGATGTACAAGATTGGTTAAAAACCCTAATTGGACAAGAATATGCCTAGGGAGGAC
>JBBPBR010001175.1:5060-100787 GCA_037974775.1 Cicer pinnatifidum | reverse complement strand
TGGATGCACAAGATTGGTTAAAAACCCTAATTGGACAAGAATATGCCTAGGGAGGACGAAAATGACCTAATTGGTCATCGAATGACACAAACACACCTATTGGATGCACAAGATTGGTTAAAAACCCTAATTGGACAAGAATAAGCCTAGGGAGGACGAAAATGACCTAATTGATCATCCAATGTCACAAACACACCAATTGGATGTACAAGATTGGTTAAAAACCCTAATTGGACAAGAATATGCCTAGGGAGGACTAAAATGACCTAAATATTAATTCAATGACACAAACAAACTTATCGGATGCACAAGATTGGTTAAAAACCCTAATCGGACAAGAATAAGCCTAGGGAGGACGAAAATGACCTAATTGATCATCCAATGACACAAAAACACCTATTGGATGCACAAGATTGGTTAAAAACCCTAATTGGACAAGAATATGCCTAGGGAGGACGAAAATGACCTAATTGATCATCCAATGACACAAATACACCTATTGGATGCACAAGATTGGTTAAAAACCCTAATTGGACAAGAATAAGCGTAGGGAGAACGAAAATGACCTAAATGTTAATCCAATGACACAACTCAACTTATTGGATGCACAAGATTGGTTAAAAACCCTAATTGCACAAGAATAAGCCTAGGGAGGACGAAAATGACCTAATTGATCATCCAATGACACAAACACACCTATTGGATGCATAAGATTGGTTAAAAACCCTAATTGGACAAGAATATGCCTAGGGAGGACGAAAATGACCTAATTGGTCATCTAATGACACAAACACACCTATTGGATGCACAAGATTGGTTAAAAACCCTAATTGGACAAGAATAAGCCTAGGGAGGACGAAAATAACCTAATTGATCATCCAATGACACAAACACACCTATTGGATGCACAAGATTGGTTAAAAACCCTAATTGGACAAGAATATGCCTAGGCAGGACGAAAATGACCTAAATATTAATCCAATGACACAAATGAACTTATTGGATGCACAAGATTGGTTAAAAACCCTAATTGGACAAGAATAAGCCTAGGGAGGACGAAAATGACCTAATTGATCATCCAATGACACAAACACACCTATTGGATGCACAAGATTGGTTAAAAACCCTAATTGGACAAGAATATGCCTAGGGAGGAGGAAAATGACCTAAATATTAATTCAATGACACAAACAAAGTTATTAGATGCACAAGATTGGTTAAAAACCCTAATTGGACAAGAATAAGCCTAGGGAGGACGAAAATGACCTAATTGATCATCCAATGAACAAACACACCTATTGGATGCACAAGATTGGTTAAAAACCCTAATTGGACAAGAATATGCCTAGGGAGGACGAAAATGACCTAAATATTAATTCAATGACACAAATGAACTTATTGGATGCACAAGATTGGTTAAAAACCCTAATTGGACAAGAATAAGCCTAGGGAGGACGAAAATGACCTAATTGATCATCCAATGACACAAACACACCTATTGGATGCACAAGATTGGTTAAAAACCCTAATTGGACAAGAATATGCCTATGGAGGACGAAAATGACCTAAATATTAATTCAATGACACAAATGAACTTATTGGATGCACAAGATTGGTTAAAAACCCTAGTTGAACAAGAATATGCATAGGGAGGACGAAAATGACCTAATTGATCATCCAATGACACAAATGAACTTATTGGATGCACAAGATTGGTTAAAAATCCTAATTGGACTAGAATAAGCCTAGCGAGGACGAAATTGACCTAATTGATCATCCAATGACACAAACACACCTATTGGATGCACAAGATTGGTTAAAAACCCTAATTGGACAAGAATATGCCTAGGGAGGACGAAAATGACCTAAATGTTAATCCAATGACACAAATTAACTTATTGGATGCATAAGATTGGTTAAAAACCCTAATTGGACGAGAATAAGCCTAGGGAGGACGAAAATGACCTAATTGATCATCCAATGACACAAACACACCTATTGGATGCACAAGATTGGTTAAAAACCCTAACTGGACAAGAATATGCCTAGGGAGGACGAAAATGACCTAATTGATCATCCAATGACACAAACACACCTATTGGATGCACAAGATTGGTTAAAAACCCTAATTGGACAAGAATAAGCCTAGGGAGGACGAAAATAACCTAATAGATCACCCAATGACACAAACACACCTATTGGATGCACAAGATTCGTTAAAAACCCTAATTGGACAAGAATATGCCTAGGGAGGACGAAAATGACCTAATTGATCATCCAATGACACAAACACACCTATTGGATGCACAAGATTGGTTAAAAACCCTAATTGGACAAGAATAAGCCTAGGGAGGACGAAAATGACCTAATTGATCATCCAATGACACAAACACACCTATTGGATGCACAAGATTGGTTAAAAACCCTAATTGGACAAGAATATGACTAGGGAGGACGAAAATGACCTACTTGATCATCCAATGACTCAAACACACCTATTGGATGCACAAGATTGGTTAAAAACCCTAATTGGACAAGAATAAGCCTAGGGAGGACGAAAATAACCTAATTGATCATCCAATGACACAAACACACCTATTGGATGCACAAGATTGGTTTAAAACCCTAGATGGACAAGAATATGCCTAGGGAGGAAGAAAAGGACCTAATTGATCATCCAATGACACAAATGAACTTATTGCATGCACAAGATTGGTTAAAAACCCTAATTGGACAAGAATAAGCCTAGGGAGGACGAAAATGACCTAATTGATCATCCAATGACACAAACACACCTATTGGATGCAAAAGATTGGTTAAAAACCCTAATTGGACAAGATGATGCCTAGAGAGGACGAAAATGACCTAAATATGAATTCAATGACACAAACAAACTTATTGGATGCACAAGATTGGTTAAAAACCCTAATTGGAGAAGAATATGCCTAGGGAGGACGAAAATGACCTAAATATTAATTCAATGACACAAACAAATTTATTGGATGCACAAGATTGGTTAAAAACCTTAATTGGACAAGAATAAGCCTAGGGAGGACAAAAATGACCTAATTGATCATCCAATGACACAAATGAACTTATTGGATGCACAAGATTGGTTAAAAACCCTAATTGGACAAGAATAAGCCTAGGGAGGACGAAAATGACCTAATTGATCATCCAATGACACAAACACACCTATTGGATGCACAAGATTGGTTAAAAACCCTAATTGGACAAGAATAAGCCTAGGGAGGACGAAAATGACCTAATTGATCATCCAATGACACAAACACACCTATTGGATGCACAAGATTGGTTAAAAACCCTAATTGGACAAGAATATGCCTAGGGAGGACGAAAATGACATAAATGTTAATTCAATGAAACAATCAAACTTATTGGATGCACAAGATTGGTTAAAAACCCTAATTGGACAAGAATAAGCCTAGGGAGGACGAAAATGACCTAATTGATCATCCAATGACACAAACACACCTATTGGATGCACAAGATTGGTTAAAAACCCTAGTTGGACAAGAACATGCCTAGGGAGGACGAAAATGACCTAATTGATCATCCAATGACACTAATGAACTTATTTGATGCACATGATTGGTTAAAAACCCTAATTGGACAAGAATAAGCCTAGGGAGGACGAAAATTACCTAATTGATCATCCAATGACACAAACACACCTATTGGATGCACAAGATTGGTTAAAAACCCTAATTGGACAAGAATTAGCCTAGGGAGGACGAAAATGACCTAATTGATCATCCAATGACACAAACACACCTATTGGAAGCACAAGATTGGTTAAAAAGCCTAATTGGACAAGAATATGCCTAGGGAGGACGAAAATGACCTAAATAATAATTCAATGACAAAAACAAACTTATTTGATGCACAAGATTGGTTAAAAACCCTAATTGGACAAGAATAAGCCTAGGGAGGACGAAAATGACCTAATTGATCATCCAATGACACAAACACACCTATTGGATGCACAAGATTGGTTAAAAACCCTAATTGGACAAGAATAAGCCTAGGGAGGACGAAAATGACCTAATTGATCATCCAATGACACAAACACACCTATTGGATGCACAAGATTGGTTAAAAACCCTAGTTAGACAAGAATATGCCTAGGGAGGACGAAAATGACCTAATTGATCACCCAATGACACAAATGAACTTATTGGATGCACAAGATTGGTTAAAAACCCTAATTGGACAAGAATAAGCCTAGGGAGGACGAAAATGACCTAATTGATCATCCAATGACACAAACACACCTATTGGATGCACAAGATTGGTTAAAAACCCTAGTTGGACATGAACATGTCTAGGGAGGACGAAAATGACCTAATTGATCATCCAATGACACAAACACACCTATTGGATGCACAAGATTGGTTAAAAACCCTAATTGGACAAGAATAAGCCTAGGGAGGACGAAAATGACCTAATTGATCATCCAATGACACAAACACACCTATTGGATGCACAAGATTGGTTAAAAACCCTAATTGGACAAGAATAAGCCTAGGGAGGACGAAAATGACCTAATTGATCATCCAATGACACAAACACATCTATTGGAAGCACAAGATTGGTTAGAAACCCTAGTTGGACAAGAATATGCCTAGGGAGGACGAAAATGACCTAATTGATCATCCAATGACACAAATGAACTTATTGGATGCACAAGATTGCTTAAAAACCCTAATTGGACAAAAATAAGCATAGAAAGGACGAAAATGACCTAATTGATCATCCAATGACACAAACACACCTATTGGATGCACAAGATTGGTTAAAAACCCTAATTGGACAAGAATAAGCCTAGGGAGGACGAAAATGACCTAATTGATCATCCAATGACACAAACACACCTATTGGATGCACAAGATTGGTTAAAAACCCTAATTGGACAAGAATAAGCCTAGGGAGGACGAAAATGACCTAATTGATCATCCAATGACACAAACACACCTATTGGATGCACAAGATTGGTTAAAAACCCTAATTGGACAAGAATAAGCCTAGGGAGGACGAAAATGACCTAATTGATCATCCAATGACACAAACACACCTATTGGATGCACAAGATTGGTTAAAAACCATTGTTGGACAAGAATATGGCTAGGGAGGATGAAAATGACCTAATTGATCATCCAATGACACAAATGAACTTATTGGATGCACAAGATTGGTTAAAAACCCTAGTTGGACAAGAATATGCCTAGGGAGGACGAAAATGACCTAATTGATCATCCAATGACACAAACACACCTATTGGATGCACAAGATTGGTTAAAAACCCTAATTGGACAAGAATAAGCCTAGGGAGGACGAAAATGACCTAATTGATCATCCAACGACACAAACACACCTATTGGATGCACAAGATCGGTTAAAAACCCTAATTGGACAAGAATAAGCCTAGGGAGGACGAAAATCACCTAATTGATCATCCAATGACACAAACACACCTATTGGATGCACAAGATCAGTTAAAAACCCTAATTGGACAAGAATATGCCTAGGGAGGACGAAAATGACCTAAATGTTAATCCAATGACACAAATGAACTTATTGGATGCACAAGATTGGTTAAAACCCTAATTGGACAACAATAAGCCTAGGGAAGACGAAAATGACCTAATTGATCATCCAATGACACAACTCAACTTATTGGATGCACAAGATTGGTTAAAAACTCTAATTGGACAAGAATAAGCCTAGCGAGGACGTAAATGACCTAATTGATCATGCAATGACACAAACACACCTAATGGATGCACAAGATTGGTTAAAAACCCTAATTGGACAAGAATAAGCCTAGGGAGGATGAAAATGACCTAATTGATCATCCAATGACACAAACACACCTATTGGATGCACAAGATTGGTTAAAAACCCTAATTGGACAAGAATACGCCTAGGGAGGACGAAAATGACCTAAATGTTAATCCAATGACACAAATGAACTTATTGGATGCACAAGATTGGTTAAAAACCCTAATTGGACAAGAATAAGCCTAGGGAAGACGAAAATGACCTAATTGATCATCCAATGACACAAACACACCTATTGGATGCACAAGATTGGTTAAAAACCCTAATTGGACAAGAATATGCCTAGGGAGGACGAAAATGACCTAATTGATCATCCAATGACACAAACACACCTATTGGATGCACAAGATTCGTTAAAAACTCTAATTGGACAAGAATAAGCCTAGGGAGGACGAAAATGACCTAATTGATCATCCAATGACACAAACACACCTATTGGATGCACAAGATTGGTTAACAAACCCTAATTGGACAAGAATATGCCTAGGGAGGACAGAAATGACCTAATTGATCATCTAATGACTCAAACACACATATTGGATGCACAAGATTGGTTAAAAATCCTAATTGGACAAGAATAAGCCTAGGGAGGACGAAAATGACCTAATTGATCATCCAATGACACAAACACACCTATTGGTTGCACAAGATTGGTTAAAAACCCTAATTGGACAAGAATAAGCCTAGGGAGGACGAAAATGACCTAATTGATCATCCAATAACATAAACACACCTATTGGATGTACAAGATTGGTTAAAAACCCTAATTCGACAAGAATATGCCTAGGGAGGACGAAAATGACCTAAATTGATCATCCAATGACACAAACACACCTATTGGATGCACAAGATTGGTTAAAAACCCTAATTGGACAAGAATAAGCCTAGGGAGGACGAAAATGACTTAATTGATCATCCAATGACACAAACACACCTATTGGATGCACAAGATTAGTTAAAAACCCTAATTTGACTAGAATAAGCCTAGGGAGGACGAAAATGACCTAATTGATCGTCCATTGCCACAAACACACCTAATGGATGCACAGGATTGGTTAAAAACCCTAATTGGACAAGAATAAGCCTAGGGAGGACGAAAATGACCTAATTGATCATCCAATGACACAAACACACCTATTGGATGCACAAGATTGGTTAAAAACCCTAATTGGACAAGAATAAGCCTAGGGAGGACGAAAATGACCTAATTGATCATCCAATGACACAAACACACCTATTGGATGCACAAGATTGGTTAAAAACCCTAATTGGACAAGAATATGCCTAGGGAGGACGAAAATGACCTAAATGTTAATCCAATGACACAAATGAACTTATTGGATGCACAAGATTGCTTAAAAACCCTAATTGGACAAGAATATGTCTATGGAGGACGAAAATGACCTAATTGATCATCCAATGACACAAACACACCTATTGGATGCACAAGATTGGTTAAAAACCCTAATTGGACAAGAATAAGCCTAGGGAGGACGAAAATGACCTAATTGATCATCCAATGACACAAACACACCTATTGGATGCACAAGATTGGTTAAAAACCATAATTGGACAAGAATATGCCTAGGGAGGATGAAAATGACCTAATTGATCATCCAATGACACAAACACACCTATTGGATGCACAAGATTGGTTAAAAACCCTAATTGGACAAGAATATGCCTAGGGAGGACGAAAATGACATAAATGTTAATCCAATGACACAAATGCACTTATTGGATGCACAAGATTGGTTAAAAACCCTAATTGGACAAGAATAAGCCTAGGGAGGACGAAAATGACCTAATTGATCATCCAATGACACAAACACACCTATTGGATGCACAAGATTGGTTAAAAACCCTAATTGGACAAGAATATGCCTAGGGAGGACGAAAATGACCTAAATATTAATTCAATGACACAAACAAAGTTATTGGATACACAAGATTGGTTAAAAACTCTAATTGGACAAGAATAAGCCTGGGGAGGACGAAAATGACCTAATTGATCATTCAATGACACAAACACACCTATTGGAAGCACAAGATTGGTTAAAAACCCTAATTGGACAAGAATATGCCTAGGGAGGACGAAAATGACCTAACTGTTAATCCAATGACACAAATAAACTTATTGGATGTACAAGATTGGTTAAAAACCCTAATTGGACAAGAATAAGCCTAGGGAGGACGAAAATGACCTAATTGATCATCCAATGACACAAACACACCTATTGGATGCACAAGATTGGTTAAAAACCCTAATTGGACAAGAATATGCCTAGGGAGGACGAAAATGACCTAAATGTTAATCCAATGACACAACTCGACTTATTGGATGCACAAGATTGGTTAAAAACCCTAATTGGACAAGAATAAGCCTAGGGAGGACGAAAATGACCTAATTGATCATCCAATGACACAAACACACCTATTGGATGCACAAGATTGGTTAAAAACTCTAATTGGACAAGAATAAGCCTAGCGAGGACGTAAATGACCTAATTGATCATCCAATGACACAAACACACCTAATGGATGCACAAGATTGGTTAAAAACCCTAATTGGACAAGAATAAGCCTAGGGAGGACGAAAATGACCTAATTGATCATCCAATGACACAAACACACCTATTGGATGCACAAGATTGGTTAAAAACCCTAATTGGACAAGAATATGCCTAGGAAGGACGAAAATGACCTAATTGATCATCCAATGACACAAATGAACTTATTGGATGCACAAGATTAGTTAAAAACCCTAATTCGACACGAATAAGCCTAGGGAGGACGAAAATAACCTAATTGATCATCCAATGACACAAACACACCTATTGGATGCACAAGATTGGTTAAAAACCCTAATTAGACAAGAATATGCTTAGGGAGGATGAAAATGACCTAAATGCTAATCCAATGACACAACTCAAATTATTGGATGCACAAGATTGGTTAAAAACCTTAATTGGGCAAGAATAAGCCTAGGGAGGACGAAAATGACCTAATTGATCATCTAATGACACAAACACACCTATTGGATGCACAAGATTGGTTAAAAACCCTAATTGGACAAGAATAAGCCTAGGGAGGACGAAAATGACCTAATTGATCATCCATTGCCACAAACACACCTATTGGATACACAAGATTGGTTAAAAACCCTAATTGGACAAGAATATGCCTAGGGAGGACGAAAATGACCTAATTGATCATCCAATGACACAAACACACCTATTGGATGCACAAGATTGGTTAAAAACCCTAATTAGACAAGAATATGCCTAGGGAGAACGAAAATGACCTAAATATTAATTCAATGACATAAACAAACTTGTTGGATGCACAAGATTGGGTAAAAACCCTAATTGGACAAGAATAAGCCTAGGGAGGACGAAAATGACCTAATGGATCATCCAATGACACAAACACACCTATTGGAATCACAAGATTGGTTAAAAACCCTAATTGGACAAGAATATGCCTAGGGAGGACGAAAATGACCTTAATATTAATCCAATGACTCAAATGAACTTATTGGATGCACAAGATTGGTTAAAAACCCTAATTGGACAAGAATAAGCCTAGGGAGGACGAAAATGACCTAATTGATCATCCATTGCCACAAACACACCTATTGGATGCACAAGATTGGTTAAAAACCCTAATTGGACAAGAATATGCCTAGGGAGGACGAAAATGACCTAATTGATCATCCAATGACACAAACACACCTATTGGATGCCCAAGATTGGTTAAAAACCCTATTTGGACAAGAATAAGCCTAGGGAGGGCGAAAATGACCTAATAGATCATCCAATGATACAAACACACCTATTGGATGCACAAGGTTGGTTAAAAACCCTAATTGGACAAGAATATGTATAGGGAGGACGAAAATGACCTAAATATAAATTCAATGACACAATCAAAGTTATTGGATGCACAAGATAGGTTAAAAACCCTAATTGGACAAGAATAAGCCTAGCGAGGACGAAAATGACCTAATTGATCATCCAATGACACAAACACACCTATTGGATGCACAAGATTGGTTAAAAACCCTAATTGGACAAGAATAAGCCTAGGGAGGACGAAAATGACCTAATTGATCATCCAATGACACAAACACACCTATTGGATGCACAAGATTGGTTAAAAACCCTAATTGGACAAGAATTAGCCTAGGGAGGACGAAAATGACCTAATTGATCATCAAATGACACTAACACACCTATTGGAAGCACAAGAATGGTTAAAAACCCTACTTGGACAAGAATATGCCTAGGGAGGACGAAAATGACCTAATTGATCATCCAATGACACAAATGAACTTATTGGATGCACAAGATTTGTTAAAAACCCTAATTGGACAAGAATAAGTCTAGGGAGGACGAGAATGACCTAATTGATCATCCAATGACACAAACACACCTATTGGATGCACAAGATTGGTTAAAAACCCTAATTGGACAAGAATATGCCTAGGGAGGACGAAAATGACCTAAATATTAATTCAATGACACAATCAAAGTTATTGGATGCACAAGATTGGTTAAAAACTCTAGTTGGACAAGAATAAGCCTAGGGAGTACGAAAATGACCTAATTGAGCATCCAATGACACAAACACACCTATTGGATGCACAAGATTCGTTAAAAACCCTAATTGGACAAGAATAAGCCTAGGGAGGACAAAAATGACCTAATTGATCATCCAATGACACAAACACACCTATTGGATGCACAAGATTGGTTAAAAACCCTAATTGGACAAGAATAAGCCTAGGGAGGACGAAAATGACCTAATTGATCATCCAATGACACAAACACACCTATTGGATGCACAAGATTGGTTAAAAACCCTAATTGGACAAGAATATGCCTAGGGAGGACGAAAATGACCTAATTGATCATCCAATGACACAAACACACCTATTGGATGAACAAGATTGGTTAAAAACCCTAACTGGACAAGAATATGCCTAGGGAGGACAAAAATGACCTAATTGATCATCCAATGACACAAATGAACTTATTGGATGCACAAGATTGGTTAAAAACCCTAATTGGACAAGAATAAGCCTAGGGAGGACAAAAATGACCTAATTGATCATCCAATGACACAAACACACCTATTGGATGCACAAGATTGGTTAAAAACCCTAATTGGACAAGAATAAGCCTAGGGAGGACGAAAATGACCTAGTTGATCATCCAATGACACAAACACACCTATTGGATGCACCAGATTGGTTAAAAACCCTAATTGGACAAGAATAAGCCTAGGGAGGACGAAAATGACCTAATTGATCATCCATTGCCACAAACACACCTATTGGATGCACAAGATTGGTTAAAAACCCTAATTGGACAAGAATATGCCTAGGGAGGACGAAAATGACCTAATTGGTCATCCAATGACACAACCACACCTATTGGATGCAAAAGATTGGTTAAAAACCCTAATTCGACAAGAATAAGCCTAGGGAGGATGAAAATAACCTAATTGATCATCCAATGACACAAACACACCTATTGGATGCAAAAGATTGGTTAAAAACCCTAATTGGACAAGAATATGCCTAGGGAGGACGAAAATGACCTAAATGTTAATCCAATGACACAAATGAACTTATTGGATGCACAAGATTGGTTAAAAACCCTAATTGGACAAGAATAAGCCTAGGGAGGACGAAAATGACCTAAATTTTTATCCAATGACACAACTCAACTTATTGGATGCACAAGATTGGTTAAAAACTCTAATTGGACAAGAATAAGCCTAGCGAGGACGTAAATGACCTAATTGATCATGCAATGACACAAACACACCTAATGGATGCACAAGATTGGTTAAAAACCCTAATTGGACAAGCATAAGCCTAGGGAGGACGAAAATGACCTAATTGATCATCCAATGACACAAACACACCTATTGGATGCACAAGATTGGTTAAAAACCCTAATTGGACAAGAATATGCCTAGGGAGGACGAAAATGACCTAATTGATCATCCAACGACACAAACACACCTATTGGATGCACAAGATTAGTTAAAAACCTTAATTGGACAAGAATAAGCCTAGGGAGGACGAAAATGACCTAATTGATCATCCATTGCCACAAACACACCTATTGGATGCACAAGATTGGTTAAAAACTCTAATTGGACAAGAATAAGCCTAGCGAGGACGTAAATGACCTAATTGATCATCCAATGACACAAACACACCTAATGGATGCACAAGATTGGTTAAAAACCCTAATTGGACAAGAATAAGCCTAGGGAGGACGAAAATGACCTAATTGATCATCCAATGACACAAACACACCTACTGGATGCACAAGATTGGTTAAAAACCCTAATTGGACAAGAATATGCCTAAGGAGGACGAAAATGACCTAATTGATCATCCAATGACACAAACAAAACCTATTGGATGCACAAGATTGGTTAAAAACCCTAATTGGACAAGAATAAGCCTAGGGAGGACGAAAATGACCTAATTGATCATCCAATGACACAAACACACCAATTGGATGCACAAGATCGGTTAAAAACCCTAATTGGACAAGAATATGCCTAGGGAGGACGAAAATGACCTAATTGATCATCCAATGACATAAATGAAATTATTGGATGCACAAGATTAGTTAAAAACCGTAATTGGACAAGAATAAGCCTAGGGAGGACGAAAATAACCTAATTGATCATCCAATGACACAAACACACCTATTGGATGCACAAGATTGGTTAAAAACCCTAATTGGACAAGAATATGCCTAGCGAGGACGAAATTGACCTAAATGTTAATCCAATGACACAAATGAACTTATTGGATGCACAAGATTGGTTAAAAACCCTAATTGGACAAGAATAAGCCTAGGGAGGACGAAAATGACCTAATTGATCATCCAATGACACAAACACACCTATTGGATGCACAAGATTGGTTAAAAACCCTAATTGGACAAGAATATGCCTAGGGAGGACGAAAATGACCTAATTATTAATTCAATGACACAAACAAACTTATTGGATGCACCAGATTGGCTAAAAACCCTAATTGGACAAGAATAAGCCGAGGGAGAACGAAAATGACCTAATTGATCATCCAATTACACAAACACACCTATTGGATACACAAGATTGGTTAAAAACCCTAATTGGACAAGAATATGCCTAGGGAGGACGAAAATGACCTAAATATTAATTCAATGACACAAACAAACTTATTGGATGCACAAGATTGGTTAAAAACCCTAATTGGACAAGAATAAGCCTAGGGAGGACGAAAATGACCTAATTGATCATTCAATGACACAAACATACCTATTGGATGCACAAGATTGGTTAAAAACCCTAATTGGACAAGAATATGCCTAGGGAGGACGAAAATGACCTAATTGATCATCCAATGACACAAACACACCTATTGGATGCACAAGATTGGTTAAAAACCCTAATTGGACAAGAATATGCCTAGGGAGGACGAAAATGACCTAATTGATCATCCAATGACACAAATGAACTTTTGGATGCACAAGATTAGTTAAAAACCCTAATTGGACAAGAATAAGCCTAGGGAGGACGAAAATAACCTAATTGATCATCCAATGACACAAACACACCTATTGGATGCACAAGATTGGTTAAAAACCCTAATTGGACAAGAATATGCCTAGGGAGGACGAAAATGACCTAATTGATCATCCAATGACACAAACACACCTATTGGATGCACAAGATTGGTTAAAAACCCTAATTGGACAAGAATATGCCTAGGGAGGACGAAAATGACCTAATTGATCATCCAATGACACAAATGAACTTATTGGATGCACAAGATTAGTTAAAAACCCTAATTGAACAAGAATAAGCCTAGGGAGGACGACAATAACCTAATTGATCATCCAATGACACAAACACACCTATTGGATGCACAAGATTGGTTAAAAACCCTAATTGGACAAGAATATGCCTAGGGAGGACGAAAATGACCTAATTGATCATCCAATGACACAAACACACCTATTGGATGCACAAGATTGGTTAAAAACCCTAATTGGACAAGAATATGCCTAGGGAGGACGAAAATGACCTAATTGATCATCAAATGACACAAACACACCTATTGGATGCACAAAATTGGTTAAAAACCCTAATTGGACAAGAATAAGCCTAGGGAGGACGAAAATGACCTAATTGATCATCCAATGACACAAACACACCTATTGGATGCACAAGATTGGTTAAAAACCCTAATTGGACAAGAATATGCCTAGGGAAGACGAAAATGACCTAATTGATCATCCAATGACACAAACACACCTATTGGAAGCACAAGATTGGTTAAAAACCCTAATTGGACAAGAATAAGCCTAGGGAGGACGAAAATGACCTAATTGATCATCCAATAACACAAACACACCTATTGGATGCACAAGATTGGTTAAAAACCCTAATTGGACAAGAATAAGCCTAGGGAGAACGAAAATGACCTAAATGTTAATCCAATGACACAACTCAACTTATTGGATGCACAAGATTGGTTAAAAACCCTAATTGGACATGAATAAGCCTAGGGAAGACGAAAATGACCTAATTGATCATCCAATGACACAAACACACCTATTGGATGCACAAGATTGGTTAAAAACCCTAATTGGACAAGAATATGCCTAGGGAGGACGAAAATGACCTAATTGATCATCCAATGACACAAACACACCTATTGGATGCACAAGATTGGTTAAAAACCCTAATTGGACAAGAATATGCCTAGGGAGGACGAAAATGACCTAAATATTAATTCAATGACACAAACAAAGTTATTGGATGCACAAGATTGGTTAAAAACCCTAATTGGACAAGAATATGTCTAGGGAGGACGAAAATGACCTAAATGTTAATCCAATGACACAAACGAACTTATGGGATGCACAACATTGGTTAAAAACCCTAATTGGACAAGAGTAAGCCTAGGAAGGACGAAAATAACCTAATTGATCATCCAATGACACAAACACACCTATTGGATGCACAAGATTGGTTAAAAACCCTAATTGGACAAGAATATGCCTAGGGAGGACGAAAATGACCGAAATATTAATTCAATGACACAAACAAAGTTATTAAATGCACAAGATTGATTAAAAACCCTAATTTGACAAGAATAAGTCTAGGTAGGACGAAAATGACCTAATGGATCATCTAATGACACAAACACACCTATTGGATGCACAAGATTGGTTAAAAACCCTAATTAGACAAGAATATGCCTAGGGAGGACGAAAATGACCTAAATGTTAATCCAATGACACAAATGAACTTATTGGATGCACAACATTGGTTAAAAACCCTAATTGGACAAGAGTAAGCCTAGGAAGGACGAAAATAACCTAATTGATCATCCAATGACACAAACACACCTATTGGATGCACAAGATTGGTTAAAAACCCTAATTGGACAAGAATATGCCTAGGGAGGACGAAAATGACCTAAATATTAATTCAATGACACAAACAAAGTTATTGGATGAACAAGATTGATTAAAAACCCTAATCTGACAAGAATAAGTCTAGGTAGGACGAAAATGACCTAATTGATCATCCAATGACACAAACACACCTATTGGATGCACAAGATTGGTTAAAAACCCTAATTGGACAAGAATATGCCTAGGGAGGACGAAAATGACCTAAATATTAATTCAATGACACAAACAAAGTTATTGGATGCACAAGATTGATTAAAAACCCTAATTTGACAAGAATAATTCTAGGTAGGACGAAATTGACCTAATTGATCATCCAATGACACAAACACACCTATTGGATGCACAAGATTGGTTAAAAACCCTAATTGGACAAGAATAAGCCTAGGGACGACAAAAACGACCTAATTGATCATCCAATGACACAAACACACCTATTGGATGCACAAGATTGGTTAAAAACCCTAATTGGACAAGAATAAGCCTAGGGAGGACGAAAATGACCTAATTGATCATCCAATGACACAAACACACCTATTGGATGCACAAGATTGGTTAAAAACCCTAATTGGACAAGAATATGCCTAGGGAGGACGAAAATGACCTAATTGATCATCCAATGACACAAACACACCTATTGGATGCAGAAGATTGGTTAAAAACCCTAATTGGACAATAATATGCGTAGGGAGGACGAAAATGACCTAAATATTAATTCAATGACACAAACAAACTTATTGGATTCACAAGATTGGTTAAAAACCCTAATTGGGCAAGAATAGGCCTAGGGAGGACGAAAATGACCTAATTGATCATCCAATGACACAAACACACCTATTGGATGCACAAGATTGGTTAAAAACCCTAATTGGACAAGAATAAGCCTAGGGAGGACGAAAATGACCTAATTGATCATCCAATGACACAAACACACCTATTGGATGCACAAGATTGGTTAAAAACCCTAATTGGACAAGAATATGCCTAGGGAGGACGAAAATGACCTAATTGATCATCCAACGACACAAACACACCTATTGGATGCACAAGATTAGTTAAAAACCTTAATTGGACAAGAATAAGCCTAGGGAGGACGAAAATCACCTAATTGATCATCCATTGCCACAAACACACCTATTGGATGCACAAGATTGGTTAAAAACCCTAATTGGACAAGAATATGCCTAGGGAGGACGAAAATGACCTAATTGGTCATCCAATGACACAACCACACCTATTGGATGCAAAAGATTGGTTAAAAACCCTAATTCGACAAGAATAAGCCTAGGGAGGAGGAAAATAACCTAATTGATCATCCAATGACACAAACACACCTATTGGATGCAAAAGATTGGTTAAAAACCCTAATTGGACAAGAATATGCCTAGGGAGGACGAAAATGACCTAATTGATCATCCAATGACATAAATGAAATTATTGGATGCACAAGATTAGTTAAAAACCGTAATTGGACAAGAATAAGCCTAGGGAGGACGAAAATAACCTAATTGATCATCCAATGACACAAACACACCTATTGGATGCACAAGATTGGTTAAAAACCCTAATTGGACAAGAATATGCCTAGCGAGGACGAAAATGACCTAAATGTTAATCCAATGACACAAATGAACTTATTGGATGCACAAGATTGGTTAAAAACCTTAATTGGACAAGAATATGCCTAGGGAGGACGAAAATGACCTAGTTGATCATCCAATGACACAAACACACCTATTGGATGCACAAGATTGGTTAAAATCCCTAATTGGACAAGAATAAGCCTAGGATGGACGAAAATGACCTAATTGATCATCCATTGCCACAAACACACCTATTGGATGCACAAGATTGGTTAAAAACCCTAATTGGACAAGAATATGCCTAGGGAGGACGAAAATGACCTAATTGATCATCCAACGACACAAACACACCTATTGGATGCACAAGATCGGTTAAAAACCCTAATTGGACAAGAATAAGCCTAGGGAGGACGAAAATCACCTAATTGATCATCCAATGACACAAACACACCTATTGGATGCACAAGATTGGTTAAAAACCCTAATTGGACAAGAATATGCCTAGGGAGGACGAAAATGACCTAAATATTAATTCAATGACACAAACAAAGTAGTTGGATGCACAAGATTGGTTAAAAACCCTAATTGGACAAGAATAAGCCTAGGGAGGACGAAAATGACCTAATTGATCATCCTATGACACAAACACACCTATTGGATGCAAAAGATTGGATAAAAATCCTAATTGGACAAGATGATGCCTAGGGAGGACGAAAATGACCTAAATATTAATTCAATGACACAAACAAACTTATTGGATGCACAAGATTTGTTAAAAACCCTAATTGGACAAGAATAAGCCTAGGGAGGACGAAAATGACCTAATTGATCATCCAATGACACAAACACACCTATTGGATGCACAAGATTGGTTAAAAACCCTAATTGGACAAGAATAAGCCTAGGGAGGACGAAAATGACCTAATTGATCATCCAATGACACAAACACACCTATTGAATGCACAAGATTTGTTAAAAACCCTAATTGGACAAGAGTAAGCCTAGGGAGGACGAAAATGACCTAATTGATCATCCAATGACACAAACACACCTATTGGATGCACAAGATTGGTTAAAAACCCTAATTGGACAAGAATATGCCTAGGGAGGACGAAAATGACCTAAATATTAATTCAATGACACAAACAAAGTTATTGGATGCACAAGATCGGTTAAAAACCCTAATTTGACAAGAATAAGTCTAGGGAGGACGAAAATGACCTAATTGATCATCCAATGACACAAACACACCTATTGGATGCACAAGATTGGTTAAAAACCCTAATTGGACAAGAATAAGCCTAGGGAGGACGAAAATGACCTAATTGATCATCCAATGACACAAACACACCTATTGAATGCACAAGATTTGTTAAAAACCCTAATTGGACAAGAGTAAGCCTAGGGAGGACGAAAATGACCTAATTGATCATCCAATGACACAAACACACCTATTGGATGCACAAGATTGGTTAAAAACCCTAATTGGACAAGAATAAGCCTAGGGAGGATGAAAATGACCTAATTGATCATCTATTGCCACAAACACACCTATTGGATGCACAAGATTGGTTTAACACCTATTGGATGCACAAGATTGGTTAAAAACCCTAATTGGACAAGAATAAGCCTAGGGAGGACGAAAATAACCTAATTGATCATCCAATGACACAAACACACCTATTGGATGCACAAGATTGGTTAAAAACCCTAATTGGACAAGAATATGCCTAGGGAGGACGAAAATGACCTAAATGTTAATCCAATGACACAAATGAACTTATTGGATGCACAAGATTGGTTAAAAACCCTAATTGGACAAGAATAAGCCTAGGGAGGACGACAATAACCTAATTGATCATCCAATGATACAAACACACCAATTGAATGCACAAGATTGGTTAAAAACCCTAATTGGACAAGAATATGCCTAAGGAGGACGAAAATGACCTAAATATTAATTCAATGACACAAACAAACTTATCGGATGCACAAGATTGGTTAAAAACCCTAATTGGACAAGAATTAGCCTAGGGAGGACGAATATGACCTATTTGATCATCCAATGACACAAACACACCTATTGGATGCACAAGATTGGTTAAAAACCCTAATTGGACAAGAATATGCCTAGGGAGGACGAAAATGACCTAATTGATCATCCAATGACACAAACACACCTATTGGATGCACAAGATTGGTTAAAAACCCTAATTGGACAAGAATATGCCTAGGGAGGACGAAAATGACCTAAATATTAATTCAATGACACAAACAAAGTTATTGGATGCACAAGATTGGTTGAAAACCCTAATTGGACAAGAATATGTCTAGGGAGGACGAAAATGACCTAAATGTTAATCCAATGACACAAATGAACTTATTGGATGCACAACACTGGTAAAAAACCCTAATTGGACAAGAGTAAGCCTAGGAAGGACGAAAATAACCTAATTGATCATCCAATGACACAAACACACCTATTGGATGCACAAGATTGGTTAAAAACCCTAATTGGACAAGAATATGCCTAGGGAGGACGAAAATGACCTAAATGTTAATTCAATGACACAAACACACCTATTGGATGCACAAGATTGGTTAAAAACCCTAATTGGACAAGAATATGCCTAGGGAGGACGAAAATGACCTAATTGATCATCCAATGACACAAACACACCTATTGGATGCACAAGATTGGTTAAAAACCCTAATTGGACAAGAATATGCCTAGGGAGGACGAAAATGACCTAAATATTAATTCGATGACACAAACACACCTATTGGAAGCACAAGATTGGTAAAAAACCCTAATTGGACACGAATATGTCTAGGGAGGACGAAAATGATCTAAATGTTAATCCAATGACACAATTGAGCTTATTGGATGCACAATATTCGTTAAAAACCCTAATTGGACAAGAATAAGCCTAGGGAGGACGAAAATGACCTAATTGATCATCCAATGACACAAACACACCTATTGGATGCACAAGATTGGTTAAAAACCCTAATTGGACAAGAATATGCCTAGGGAGGACGAAAATGACCTAAATATTAATTCAATGACACAAACAAAGTTATTGGATGCACAAGAATGGTTGAAAACCCTAATTGGACAAGAATAAGCCTAGGGAGGACGTAAATGACCTAATTGATCATCCAATGACACAAACACACCTATTGGATGCACAAGATTGGTTAAAAACCCTAATTGGACAAGAATATGCCTAGGGAGGACGAAAATGACCTAAATATTAATTCAATGACACAAACAAAGTTATTGGATGCACAAGATTGGTTAAAAACCCTAATTGGACAAGAATAAGCCAAGGGAGGACGAAAATGACCTATTTGATCATCCAATGACACAAACACACCTATTGGATGCACAAGATTGGTTAAAAACCCTAATTGGACAAGAATATGCCTAGGGAGGACGAAAATGACCTAAATGTTAATCCAATGACACAAATGAACTTATTGGATGCACAACATTGGTTAAAAACCCTAATTGGACAAGAGTAAGCCTAGGAAGGACGAAAATAACCTAATTGATCATCCAATGACACAAACACACCTATTGGATGCACAAGATTGGTTAAAAACCCTAATTGGACAAGAATATGCCTAGGGAGGACGAAAATGACCTAAATATTAATTCAATGACACAAACAAAGTTATTGGATGAACAAGATTGATTAAAAACCCTAATCTGACAAGAATAAGTCTAGGTAGGACGAAAATGACCTAATTGATCATCCAATGACACAAACACACCTATTGGATGCACAAGATTGGTTAAAAACCCTAATTGGACAAGAATATGCCTAGGGAGGACGAAAATGACCTAAATATTAATTCAATGACACAAACAAAGTTATTGGATGCACAAGATTGATTAAAAACCCTAATTTGACAAGAATAATTCTAGGTAGGACGAAATTGACCTAATTGATCATCCAATGACACAAACACACCTATTGGATGCACAAGATTGGTTAAAAACCCTAATTGGACAAGAATAAGCCTAGGGACGACAAAAACGACCTAATTGATCATCCAATGACACAAACACACCTATTGGATGCACAAGATTGGTTAAAAACCCTAATTGGACAAGAATAAGCCTAGGGAGGACGAAAATGACCTAATTGATCATCCAATGACACAAACACACCTATTGGATGCACAAGATTGGTTAAAAACCCTAATTGGACAAGAATATGCCTAGGGAGGACGAAAATGACCTAATTGATCATCCAATGACACAAACACACCTATTGGATGCACAAGATTCGTTAAAAACCCTAATTGGACAAGAATATGCATAGGGAGGACGAAAATGACCTAATTGATCATCCAATGACACAAACACACCTATTGGATGCTCAAGATTCGTTAAAAACCCTAATTGGACAAGAATATGCCTAGGGAGGACGAAAATGACCTAATTGATCATCCAATGACACAAACACACCTATTGGATGCACAAGATTGGTTAAAAACCCTAATTGGACAAGAATATGCCTAGGGAGGACGAAAATGACCTAATTGATCATCCAATGACACAAACACACCTATTGGATGCACAAGATTGGTTAAAAACCCTAATTGGACAAGAATATGCCTAAGGAGGACGAAAATGACCTAAATATTAATTCAATGACATAAACAAACTTATCGGATGCACAAGATTGGTTAAAAACCCTAATTGGACAAGAATAAGCCTAGGGACGACGAAAATGACCTAATTGATCATCCAATGACACAAACACACCTATTGGATGCACAAGATTGGTTAAAAACCCTAATTTGACTAGAATAAGCCTAGGGTGGACGAAAATGACCTAATTGATCATCCATTGACACAAACACACCTATTGGATGCACAAGATTGGTTAAAAACCCTAATTGGACAAGAATATGCCTAGGGAGGACGAAAATGACCTAATTGATCATCCAACGACACAAACACACCTATTGGATGCACAAGATCGGTTAAAAACCCTAATTGGACAAGAATAAGCCTAGGGAGGACGAAAATCACCTAATTGATCATCCAATGACACAAACACACCTATTGGATGCACAAGATTGGTTAAAAACCCTAAATGGACAAGAATATGCCTAGGGAGGACAAAAATGACCTAATTGATCATCCAATGACACAAACACACCTATTGGATGCACAAGATTCGTTAAAAACCCTAATTGGACAAGAATATGCCTAGGGAGGACGAAAATGACCTAATTGATCAGCCAATGACACAAACACACCTATTGGATGCACAAGATTGGTTAAAAACCCTAATTGGACAAGAATATGCCTAGGGAGGACGAAAATGACCTAAATATTAATTCAATGACACAAACAAAGTTATTGGATGCACAAAATTGGTTAAAAACCCTAATTGGATAAGAATAAGCCTAGGGAGGACGTAAATGACCTAATTGATCATCCAATGACACAAACACACCTATTGGATGCACAAGATTGGTTAAAAACCCTAATTGGACAAGAATAAGCCTAGGAAGGACGAAAATGACCTAATTGATCATCCATTGCCACAAACACACCTATTGGATGCACAACATTTGGTTAAAAACCCTAATTGGACAAGAATAAGCCTAGGAAGGACGAAAATGACCTAATTGATCATCCATTGCCACAAACACACCTATTGGATGCACAAGATCGGTTAAAAACGCTAATTGGACAAGAATATGCCTAGGGAGGACAAAAATGACCTAATTGATCATCCAATGACATAAATGAACTTATTGGATGCACAAGATTAGTTAAAAACCCTAATTGGACAAGAATAAGCCTAGGGAGGACGAAAATAACCTAATTGATCATCCAATGACACAAACACACCTATTGGATGCACAAGATTGGTTAAAAACCCTAATTGGACAAGAATATGCCTAGGAAGGACGAAAATGACCTAAATGTTAATACAATGACACAAATGAACTTATTGGATGCACAAGATTGGTTAAAAACCCTAATTGGACAAGAATAAGCCTAGGGAGGACGAAAATGACCTAGTTGAACATCCAATGACACAAACACACCTATTGGATGCACAAGATTGGTTAAAAACCCTAATTGGACAAGAATAAGCCTAGGAAGGACGAAAATGACCTAATTGATCATCCATTGCCACAAACACACCTATTGGATGCACAAGATTGGTTAAAAACCCTAATTGGACAAGAATAAGCCTAAGAAGGACGAAAATGACCTAATTGATCATCCATTGCCACAAACACACCTATTGGATGCACAAGATCGGTTAAAAACCTTAATTGGACAAGAATAAGCCTAGGGAGGACGAAAATGACCTAATTGATCATCCAATTACACAAACACACGTATTGGATGCACAAGATTGGTTAAAAACCCTAATTGGACAAGAATATGCCTAGGGAGGACGAAAATGATCTAATTGATCATCCAATGACACAAACACACCTATTGGATGCACAAGATTCGTTAAAAACCCTAATTGGACAAGAATATGCCTAGGGAGGACGAAAATGACCTAATTGATCATCCAATGACACAAACACACCTATTGGATGCACAAGATTGGTTAAAAACCCTAATTGGACAAGAATATGCCTAGGGAGGACGAAAATGACCTAATTGATCATCCAATGACACAAACAAACCTATTGGATGCACAAGATTGGTCTAAAACTCTAATTGAACAAGAATATGCCTAGGGAGGACGAAAATGACCTAAATGTTAATCCAATGACACAAATGAATGTATTGGATGCACAAGATTGGTTAAAAACCCTAATTGGACAAGAATAAGCCTAGGGAGGACGAAAATGACCTAAATGTTAATCCAATGACACAACTCAACTTATTGGATGCACAAGATTGGTTAAAAACCCTAATTGGACAAGAATAAGCATAGGGAGGACGAAAATGACCTAATTGATCATCCAATGACACAAATACACCTATTGGATGCACAAGATTGGTTAAAAACCCTAATTGGACAAGAATATGCCTAGGGAGGACGAAAATGACCTAATTGATCATCCAATGATACAAACACACCTATTGGATGCACAAGATTGGTTAAAAACCCTAATTGGACAAGAATAAGCGTAGGGAGAACGAAAATGACCTAAATGTTAATCCAATGACACAACTCAACTTATTGGATGCACAAGATTGGTTAAAAACCCTAATTGGACAAGAATAAGCCTAGGGAGGACGAAAATGACCTAATTGATCATCCAATGACACAAACACACCTATTGGATGCACAACATTGGTTAAAAACCCTAATTGGACAAGAATATGCCTAGGGAGGACGAAAATGACCTAAATGTTAATCCAATGACACAACTCAACTTATTGGATGCACAAAATTGGTTAAAAACCCTAATTGGACAAGAATAAGCCTAGGGAGGACGAAAATAACCTAATTGATCATCCAATGACACAAACACACCAATTGGATGCACAAGATTGGTTAAAAACCCTAATTGGACAAGAATATGCCTAGGCAGGACGAAAATGACCTAAATGTTAATCAAATGACACAAATGAACTTATTGGATGCACAAGATTGGTTAAAAACCCTAATTAGACAAGAATAAGCCTAGGGTGGACGAAAATGACCTAATTGATCATCCATTGCCACAAACACACCTAATGGATGCACAAGATTGGTTAAAAACCCTAATTGGACAAGAATATGCCTAGGGAGGACGAAAATGACCTAATTGGTCATCCAATGACACAAACACACCTATTGGATGCACAAGATTGGTTAAAAACCCTAAATTGACAAGAATAAGCCTAGGGAGGACGAAAATGATCTAATTGATCATCCAATGACACAAACACACCTATTGGATGCACAAGATTGGTTAAAAACCCTAATTTGACTAGAATAAGCCTAGGGAGGACGAAAATGACCTAATTGATCATCCAATGACACAAACACACCTATTGGATGCACAAGATTGGTTAAAAACCCTAATTGGACAAGAATATGCCTAGGGAGGAAGAAAATGACCTAATTGATCATCCAATGAAACAAACACACCTATTGGATGCACAAGATTCGTTAAAAACCCTAATTGGACAAGAATATGCCTAGGGAGGACGAAAATGACCTAATTGATCATCCAATGACACAAACACACCTATTGGATGCACAAGATTGGTTAAAAACCCTAATTGGACAAGAATATGCCTAGGGAGGACGAAAATGACCTTAATATTAATTCAATGACACAAACACACCTATTGGATGCACAAGATTGGTCTAAAACTCTAATTGGACAAGAATATGCCTAAGGAGGACGAAAATGACCTAAATGTTAATCCAATGACACAAATGAACGTATTGGACGCACAAGATTGGTTAAAAACCCTAATTGGACAAGAATAAGCCTAGGGAGGACGAAAATGACCTAAATGTTAATCCAATGACACAACTCAACTTATTGGAAGCACAAGATTGGTTAAAAACCCTAATTGGATAAGAATAAGCATAGGGAGGACTAAAATGACCTAATTGATCATCCAATGACACAAACACACCTATTGGATGCACAAGATTGGTTAAAAACCCTAATTGGACAAGAATAAGCCTAGGGAGGACGAAAATGACCTAATTGATCATCCAATGACACAAACACACCTATTGGATGCACAAGATTGGTTTAGAACCCTAGTTCGACAAGAATATGCCTAGGGAGGACGAAAATGACCTAATTGATCATCCAATGACACAAACACACCTATTGGATGCACAAGATTGGTTAAAAACCCTAATTGGACAAGAATATGCCTAGGGAGGACGAAAATGACCTAATTGATCATCCAATGAAACAAACACACCTACTGGATGCACAAGATTCGTTAAAAACCCTAATTGGACAAGAATATGCCTAGGGAGGACGAAAATGACCTAATTGATCATCCAATGACACAAACACACCTATTGGATGCACAAGATTGGTTAAAAACCCTAATTGGACAAGAATATGCCTAGGGAGGACGAAAATGACCTAATTGATCATCCAATGACATAAATGAAATTATTGGATGCACAAGATTAGTTAAAAACCGTAATTGGACAAGAATAAGCCTAGGGAGGACGAAAATAACCTAATTGATCATCCAATGACACAAACACACCTATTGGATGCACAAGATTGGTTAAAAACCCTAATTGGACAAGAATATGCCTAGGGAGGATGAAAATGACCTAAATGTTAATCCAATGACACAAATGAACTTATTGGATGCACAAGATTGGTTAAAAACCCTAATTGGACAAGAATTAGGCTAGGGAGGACGAAAATGACCTAAATGTTAATCCAATGACACAACTCAACTTATTGGATGCGCAAGATTGGTTAAAAACCCTAATTGGACAAGAATAAGCCTATGGAGGACGAAAATGACCTAATTGATCATCCAATGACACAAACACACCTATTGGATGCACAAGATTGGTTAAAAACCCTAATTGGACAAGAATAAGCCTAGGGAGGACGAAAATGACCTAAATGTTAATCCAATGACACAACTCAACTTATTGGATGCACAAGATTGGTTAAAAACCCTAATTGGACAAGAACAAGCCTAGGGAGGACGAAAATGACCTAAATGTTAATCCAATGACACAACTCAACTTATTGGATGCACAAGATTGGTTAAAAACCCTAATTGGACAAGAATAAGCCTAGGGAGGACGAAAATAACCTAATTGATCAGCCAATGACACAAACACACCTATTGGATACACAAGATTGGTTAAAAACCCTAATTGGACAAGAATAAGCCTAGGGAGGACGAAAATGACCTAATTGATCATCCAATGACAAAAACACACCAATTGGATGCACAAGATTCGTTAAAAACCCTAATTGGACTAGAATATGCCTAGGGAGGACGAAAATGACCTAATTGATCATCCAATGACACAAACACACCTATTGGATGCACAAGATTGGTTAAAAACCCTAATTGGACCAGAATATGCCTAGGGAGGACGAAAATGACCTAAATGTTAATCCAATGACACAACTCAACTTATTGCATGCACAAGATTGGTTAAAAACCCAAATTTGACAAGAACATGCCTAGGAGGACGAAAATGACCTAATTAATCATCCAATGACACAAATGAACTTATTGGATGCACAAGATTGGTTAAAAACCCTAATTGGACAAGAATATGCCTAGGGAGGACGAAAATGACCTAATTGATCATCCAATGACACAAACACACCTATTGGATGCACAAGATTGGTTAAAAACCCTAATTGGACAAGAATATGCCTAGGGAGGACGAAAATGACCTAAATATTAATTCAATGACACAAACAAACTTATCGGATGCACAAGATTGGTTAAAAACCCTAATTGGACAAGAATAAGCCTAGGGAGGACAAAAATAACCTAATCGATCATCCAAACACACAAACACACCTATTGGATGCCCAAGATTGGTCTAAAACTCTAATTGGACAAGAATATGCCTAGGGAGGACGAAAATGACCTAAATGTTAATCCAATGACACAAATGAACTTATTGGATGCACAAGATTGGTTAAAAACCCTAATTGGACAAGAATATGCCTAGGGAGGACGAAAATGACCTAATTGATCATCCAATGACACAAACACACCTATTGGATGCACAAGATTGGTTAAAAACCCTAATTGGACAAGAATATGCCTAGGGAGGACGAAAATGACCTAAATATTAATTCAATGAAACAAATGAACTTATTGGATGCACAAGATTGGTTAAAAACCCTAATTGGACAAGAATAAGCCTAGGGAGGACGAAAATGACCTAAATGTTAATCCAATGAAACAACTCAACTTATTGGATGCACAAGATTGGTTAAAAACCCTAATTGGACAAGAATAAGCCTAGGGAAGGACGAAAATGACCTAATTGATCATCAAATGACACAAACACACCTATTGGATGCACAAGATTGGTTAAAAACCCTAATTGGACAAGAATATGCCTAGGGAGGACGAAAATGACCTAAATATTAATTCAATGACACAAACAAAGTTATTGGATGCACAAGATTGGTTAAAAACCCTAATTGGAAAAGATTAAGCCTAGGGAGGACGAAAATGACCTAATTGACCATCCAATGACACAAACACACTTATTGGATGCACAAGATTGGTTAAAAACCCTAATTGGACAAGAATAAGCCTAGGGAGGACTTAAATGACCTAAATATTAATTCAATGACACAAACAAAGTTATTGGATGCACAAGATTGGTTTAAAACCCTAATTGGACAAGAATAAGCCTAGGGAGGACGAAAATGACCTAATTGATCATCCAATGACACAAACACACCTATTGGATACACAAGATTGGTTAAAAACCCTAATTGGACAAGAATATGCCTAGGGAGGACGAAAATGACCTAAATATTAATTAAATGAGACAAACAAAGTTATTGGATGCACAAGATTGTTTAAAAACCCTAATTGGACACGAATAAGCCTAGGGAGGACGAAAATGACCTAATTGATCATCCAATGACACAAACACACCTATTGGATGCACAAGATTGGTTAAAAACCCTAATTTGACAAGAATATGCCTAGGGAGGACGAAAATGACCTAAATTGATCATCCAATGAGATAAACACACCTATTGGATGCACAAGATTGGTTAAAAACCCTAATTGGACAAGAATATGCCTAGGGAGGATGAAAATGACCTAAATGTTAATCCAATGAAACAAATGAACTTATTGGATGCACAAGATTGGTTAAAAACCCTAATTGGACAAGAATAAGCCTAAGGAGGATCAAAGTGACCTAATTGATCATCCAATGAGATAAACACACCTATTGGATGCACAAGATTGGTTAAAAACCCTAATTTTACAAGAATATGCCTAGGGAGGACGAAAATGACCTAAATGTGAATCCAATGACACAAATGAACTTATTGGATGCACAAGATTGGTTAAAAACCTAATTCGACAAGAATAAGCCTAGAGAGAATGAAAATGACCTAAATGTTAATCCAATGACACAACTCAACTTATTGGATGCACAAGATTGGTTAAAAACCCTAATTGGACAAGAATAAGCCTATGGAGGACGAAAATGACCTAATTGATCATCCAATGACACAAACACACCTATTGGATGCACAAGATTGGTTAAAAACCCTAATTGGACAAGAATATGCCTATGGAGGATGAAAATGACCTAAATGTTAATCCAATGACACAAATGAACTTATTGGATGCACAAGATTGGTTAAAAACCTTAATTGGACAAGAATAAGCCTAGGGAGGATCAAAGTGACCTAATTGATCATCCAATGAGATAAACACACCAATTGGATGCACAAGATTGGTTAAAAACCCTAATTGGACAAGAATATGCCTAGGGAGGACGAAAATGACCTAAATGTGAATCCAATGACACAAATGAACTTATTGGATGCACAAGATTGGTTAAAAACCTAATTCGACAAGAATAAGCCTAGGGAGAATGAAAATGACCTAAATGTTAATCCAATGACACAACTCAACTTATTGGATGCACAAGATTGGTTAAAAACCCTAATTGGACAAGAATAAGCCTATGGAGAACGAAAATGACCTAATTGATCATCCAATGACACAAACACACCTATGGGATGCACAAAATTGGTTAAAAACCGTAATTGGACAAGAATATGCCTAGGGAGGACGGATATGACCTAAATGTTAATCCAATGACACAAATGAACTTATTGGATGCACAAGATTGGTTAAAAACCCTAATTGGACAAGAATAAACCTAGGGAGAACAAAAATGACCTAAATGTTAATCCAATGACACAACTCAACTTATTGGATGCACAAGATTGGTTAAAAACCCTAATTGGACAAGAATAAGCCTAGGGAGGACGAAAATGACCTAATTGATCATCCAATGACACAAACACACCTATTGGATGCACAAGATTGGTTAAAAACCCTAGTTGGACAAGAACATGCCTAGGGAGGACGAAAATGACCTAATTGATCATCCAATGACACTAATGAACTTATTGGATGCACAAGATTGGTTAAAAACCCTAATTGGACAAGAATAAGCCTAGGGAGGACGAAAATGACCTAAATATTAATTCAATGACACAAACAAAGTTATTGGATGCACAACATTGGTTAAAAACCCTAATTGGACAAGAATAAGCCTAGGGAGGACGAAAATGACCTAATTGATCATCCAATGACACAAACACACCTATTGGATGCACAAGATTGGTTAAAAACCCTAATTGGACAAGAATATGCCTAGGGAGGACGAAAATGACCTAATTGGACAAGAATAAGCCTAGGGAGGACGAAAACGACCTAATTTATCATCCAATGACACAAACACACCTATTGGATGCACAAGATTGTTTAAAAACCATAATTGGACAAGAATAAGCCTAGGGAGGACGAAAATGACCTAATTGATCATCCAATGACACAAACACACCTACTGGATGCACAAGATTGGTTAAAAACCCTAATTGGACAAGAATATGCCTAGGGAGGACGAAAATGACCTAAATGTTAATCCAATGACACAACTCAACTTATTGGATGCACAAGATTGGTTAAAAACCCTAATTGGACAAGAATAAGCCTAGGGAGGACGAAAATAACCTAATTGATCATCCAATGACACAAACACACCTAATTGATGCACAAGATTGGTTAAAAACCCTAATTGGACAGGAATATGCCTAGGGAGGACGAAAATGACCTAAATGTTAATCCAATGACACAAACGAACTTATGGGATGCACAAGATTGGTTAAAAATCCTAATTGGACAAGAATAAGCCTAGGGAAGACGAAAATGACCTAAATGCTAATCCAATGACACAACTCAACTTATTGGATGCACAAGATTGGTTAAAAACCCTAATTGGGCAAGAATAAGCCTAGGGAGGACGAAAATGACCTAATTGATCATCCAATGACACAAACACACCTATTGGATGCACAAGATTGGTTAAAAACCCTAATTGGACAAGAATATGCCTAGGGAGGACGAAAATGACCTAAATATTAATTCAATGACACAAACAAACTGATTGGATGCACAAGATTGGTTAAAAACCCTAATTGGACAAGAATAAGCCTAGGGAGGAGGAAAATGACCTAATTCATCATCCAATGACACAAACACACCTATTGGATGCACAAGATTGGTTAAAAACCCTAGTTGGACAAGAACATGCCTAGGGAGGACGAAAATGACCTAATCGATCATCCAATGACACTAATGAACTTATTGGATGCACAAGATTTGTTAAAAACCCTAATTGGACAAGAACAAGCCTAGGGAGGACGAAAATGACCTAATTGATCATCCAATGACACAAACACACCTATTGGATGCACAAGATTGGTTAAAAACCCTAACTAGACAAGAATATGCCTAGGGATGACGAAAATGACCTAATTGATCATCCAATGACACAAACACACCTATTGGATGCACAAGATTGGTTAAAAAACCCTAATGGGACAAGAATATGCCTAGGGAGGACGAATATGACCTAAATGTTAATACAATAACACAAATGAACTTATTGGATGCACAAGATTGGTTAAAAACCCTAATTGGACAAGAATAAGCCTAGGGAGGACGAAAATGACCTAATTGATCATCCAATGACACAAACACACCTATTGGATGCACAAGATTGGTTAAAAGCCCTAATTGGACAAGAATAAGCCTAGGGAGAACGAACATGACCTAATTGATCATCCAATGACACAAACACACCTATTGGATGCACAAGATTGGTTAAAAACCCTAATTGGACAAGAATATGCCTAGGGAGGACGAAAATGACCTAATTGATCATCCAATGACACAAACACACCTATTGGATGCACAAGATTGGTTAAAAACCATAATTGGATAAGAATAAGCCTAGGGAGGACGAAAATGACCTAATTGATCATCCAATGACACAAACACACCTATTGGATGCACAAGATTGGTTAAAAACCCTAGTTGGACAAGAATATGCCTAGGGAGGACGAAAATGACCTAATTGATCATCCAATGACACAAATGAACTTATTGGATGCACAAGATTGGTGAAAAACCCTAATTGGACAAGAATAAGCCTAGGGAGGACGAAAATGACCTAATTGATCATCCAATGACACAAACACACCTATTGGATGCACAAGATTGGTTAAAAACCCTAATTGGACAAGAATATGCCTAGGGAGGACGAAAATGACCTAATTGATCATCCAATGACACAAATGACCTTATTGGATGAACAAGATTTGTTAAAAACCCTAATTAGACAAGAATAATCCTAGGGATGACGAAAATGACCTAAATGTTAATCCAATGACACAACACACCTATTGGATGCACAAGATTGGTTAAAAACCCTAATTGGACAAGAATATGCCTAGGGAGGACGAAAATGACCTAATTAATCATCCAATGACACAAACACACCTATTGGATGCACAAGATTGGTTAAAAACCAAAATTGGACAAGAATAAGCCTAGGGAGGACGAAAATGACCTAATTGATCATCCATTGCCACAAACACAGCTATTGGATACACAAGATTGATTAAAAACCCTAATTGGACAAGAATAAACCTAGGGATGACGAAAATGAGCTAAATGTTAATCCAATGACACAACTCAACTTATTGGATGCACAAGATTGGTTAAAAACCCTAATTGGACAAGAATAAGCCTAGGGAGGACGAAAATGACCTAATTGATCATCCAATGACACAAACACACCTATTGGATGCACAAGATTGGTTAAAAACCCTAATTGGACAAGAATATGCCTAGGGAGGACGAAAATGACCTAATTGATCATCCAATGACACAAACACACATATTGGATGCACAAGATTGGTTAAAAATCCTAATTGGACAAGAATAAGCCTAGGGAGGACGAAAATGACCTAATTGATCATCCAATGACACAAACACACCTATTGGATGCACAAGATTGGTTAAAAACCCTAATTGGAGAAGAATATGCCTAGGGAGGACGAGAATGACCTAAATGTTAATCCAATGACACAAATGAACTTATTGGATGCACAAGATTGGTTAAAAACCCTAATTGGACAAGAATAAGCCTTGGGAGGACGAAAATGACCTAATTGATCATCCAAAGAAACAAACACACCTATTGGATGCACAAGATTGGTTAAAAACCCTAGTTGGACAAGAATATGCCTAGGGAGGACGAAAATGACCTAATTGATCATCCAATGACACAAATGAACTTATTGGATGCACAAGATTGGTTAAAAACCCTAATTGGACAAGAATAAGCCTAGGGAGGACGAAAATGACCTAATTCATCATCCAATGACACAAACACACCTATTGGATGCACAAGATTGGTTAAAAACCCTAATTGGACAAGAATATGCCTAGAGAGGACCAAAATGACCTAAATTGATCATCCAATGACACAAACACACCTATTGGATGCACAAGATTGGTTAAAAACCCTAATTGGACAAGAATAAGCCTAGGGAGCATCAAAGTGACCTAATTGATCATCCAATGAGATAAACACACCTATTGGATGCACAAGATTGGTTAAAAACCCTAATTGGACAAGAATATGCCTAGGGAGGACGAAAATGACCTAAATGTGAATCCAATGACACAAATGAACTTATTGGATTCACAAGATTGGTTAAAAACCTAATTGGACAAGAATAAGCCTAGGGAGAATGAAAATGACCTAAATGTTAATCCAATGACACAACTCAACTTATTGGATGCACAAGATTGGTTAAAAACCCTAATTGGACAAGAATAAGCCTAGGGAGGACGAAAATGACCTAATTGATCATCCAATGACACAAACACACCTATTGGATGCACAAGATTGGTTAAAAACCCTAATTGGACAAGAATTTGCCTAGGGAGGACGAAAATGACCTAATTTGATCATCCAATGACACAAACACACCTATTGGATGCATAAGATTGGTTAAAAACCCTAATTGGACAAGAATAAGCCTAGGGAGGATCAAAGTGACCTAATTGATCATCCAATGAGATAAACACACCTATTGGATGCACAAGATTGGTTAAAAACCCTAATTGGACAAGAATATGCCTAGGGAGGACGAAAATGACCTAAATGTGAATCCAACGACACAAATGAACTTATTGGATGCACAAGATTGGTTAAAAACCTAATTGGACAAGAATAAGCCTAGGGAGAATGAAAATGACCTAAATGTTAATCCAATGACACAACTCAACTTATTGGATGCACAAGATTGGTTAAAAACCCTAATTGGACAAGAATAAGCCTAGGGAGGACGAAAATGACCTAATTGATCATCCAATGACACAAACACACCTATTGGATGCACAAGATTGGTTAAAAACCCTAATTGGACAAGAATATGCCTAGGGAGGACGAAAATGACCTAATTGATCATCCAATGACACAAACACACCTATTGAATTCACAAGATTGGTTAAAAACCCTAATTGGACAAGAATATGCCTAGGGACGACCAAAATGACCTAAATATTAATTCAATGACACAAACAAACTTATTGGATGCAGAAGATTGGTTAAAAACCCTAATTGGACAAGAATAAGCCTATCGAGGACGAAAATGACCTAATTGATCATCCAATGACACAAACACACCTATTGGATGCACAAGATTGGTTAAAAACCCTAATCGGACAAGAATATGCCTAGGGAGGACGGATATGACCTAAATGTTAATCCAATGACACAACTCAACTTATTGGATGCACTAGATTGGTTAAAAACCATAATTGGACAAGAATAAGCCTAGGGAGGACGAAAATGACCTAATTGCTCATCCAATGACACAAACACACCTATTGGATGCACAAGATTGGTTAAAAACCCTAGTTGGACAATAACATGCTTAGGGAGGACGAAAATGACCTAATTGATCATCCAATGACACTAATGAACTTATTGGATGCACAAGATTGGTTAAAAACCCTAATTGGACAAGAATAAGCCTAGGGAGGACGAAAATGACCTAATTGATCATCCAATGACACAAACACACCTATTGGATGCACAAGATTGGTTAAAAACCCTAATTGGACAAGAATATGCCTAGGGAGGACGAAAATGACCTAAATTGATCATCCAATGACACAAACACACCTATTGGATGCACAAGATTGGTTAAAAACCCTAATTGGACAAGAATATGCCTAGGGAGGATGAAAATGACCTAAATGTTAATCCAATGACACAAATGAACTTATTAGATGCAGAAGATTGGTTAAAAACCCTAATTGGACAAGAATAAGCCTAGGGAGGATCAAAGTGACCTAATTGATCATCCAATGACATAAACACACCTATTGGATGCACAAGATTGGTGAAAAACCCTAATTGGACAAGAATATGCCTATGGAGGACGAAAATGACCTAATTGATCATCCAATGACACAAACACACCTATTGGATGCACAAGATTGGTTAAAAACCCTAATTGGACAAGAATATGCCTAGGGAGGACGAAAATGACCTAAATTGATCATCCAATGACACAAACACACCTATTGGATGCACAAGATTGGTTAAAAACCCTAATTGGACAAGAATATGCCTAGGGAGGACGAAAATCACCTAAATTGATCATCCAATGACACAAACACACCTATTGGATGCACAAGATTGGTTAAAAACCCTAATTGGACAAGAATATGCCTAGGGAGGATGAAAATGACCTAAATGTTAATCCAATGAAACAAATGAACTTATTGGATGCACAAGTTTGGTTAAAAACCCTAATTGGACAAGAATAAGCCTAAGGAGGATCAAAGTGACCTAATTGATCATCCAATGAGATAAACACACCTATTGGATCCACAAGATTGGTTAAAAACCCTAATTTTACAAGAATAAGCCTAGGGAGGACGAAAGTGACCTAAATGTGAATCCAATGACACAAATGAACTTATTGGATGCACAAGATTGGTTAAAAACCTAATTCGACAAGAATAAGCCTAGGGAGAATGAAAATGACCTAAATGTTAATCCAATGACACAACTCAACTTATTGGATGCACAAGATTGGTTAAAAACCCTAATTGGACAAGAATAAGCCTATGGAGAACGAAAATGACCTAATTGATCATGCAATGACACAAACACACCTATGGGATGCACAAAATTGGTTAAAAACCGTAATTGGACAAGAATATGCCTAGGGAGGACGGATATGACCTAAATGTTAATCCAATGACACAAATGAACTTATTGGATGCACAAGATTGGTTAAAAACCCTAATTGGACAAGAATAAGCCTAGGGAGAACAAAAATGACCTAAATGTTAATCCAATGACACAACTCAACTTATTGGATGCACAAGATTGGTTAAAAACCCTAATTGGACAAGAATAAGCCTAGGGAGGACGAAAATGACCTAATTGATCATCCAATAACACAAACACACCTATTGGATGCACAAGATTGGTGAAATACCCTAATTGGACAAGAATATGCCTAGGGAGGACGAAATTGACCTAATTGATCATCCAATGACACAAACACACCTATTGGATGCACAAGATTGGTTAAAAACCCTAATTGGACAAGAATATGCCTAGGGAGGACGAAAATGACCTAAATTGATCATCCAATGACACAAACACACCTATTGGATGCACAAGATTGGTTAAAAACCCTAATTGGACAAGAATATGCCTAGGGAGGATGAAAATGACCTAAATGTTAATCCAATGACACAAATGAACTTATTAGATGCACAAGATTGGTTAAAAACCCTAATTGGACAAGAATAAGCCTAGGGAGGATCAAAGTGACCTAATTGATCATCCAATGACATAAACACACCTATTGGATGCACAAGATTGGTGAAAAACCCTAATTGGACAAGAATATGCCTATGGAGGACGAAAATGACCTAATTGATCATCCAATGACACAAACACACCTATTGGATGCACAAGATTGGTTAAAAACCCTAATTGGACAAGAATATGCCTAGGGAGGACGAAAATGACCTAAATTGATCATCCAATGACACAAACACACCTATTGGATGCACAAGATTGGTTAAAAACCCTAATTGGACAAGAATATGCCTAGGGAGGACGAAAATCACCTAAATTGATCATCCAATGACACAAACACACCTATTGGATGCACAAGATTGGTTAAAAACCCTAATTGGACAAGAATATGCCTAGGGAGGATGAAAATGACCTAAATGTTAATCCAATGAAACAAATGAACTTATTGGATGCACAAGTTTGGTTAAAAACCCTAATTGGACAAGAATAAGCCTAAGGAGGATCAAAGTGACCTAATTGATCATCCAATGAGATAAACACACCTATTGGATGCACAAGATTGGTTAAAAACCCTAATTTTACAAGAATAAGCCTAGGGAGGACGAAAGTGACCTAAATGTGAATCCAATGACACAAATGAACTTATTGGATGCACAAGATCGGTTAAAAACCTAATTCGACAAGAATAAGCCTAGGGAGAATGAAAATGACCTAAATGTTAATCCAATGACACAACTCAACTTATTGGATGCACAAGATTGGTTAAAAACCCTAATTGGACAAGAATAAGCCTATGGAGAACGAAAATGACCTAATTGATCATGCAATGACACAAACACACCTATGGGATGCACAAAATTGGTTAAAAACCGTAATTGGACAAGAATATGCCTAGGGAGGACGGATATGACCTAAATGTTAATCCAATGACACAAATGAACTTATTGGATGCACAAGATTGGTTAAAAACCCTAATTGGACAAGAATAAGCCTAGGGAGAACAAAAATGACCTAAATGTTAATCCAATGACACAACTCAACTTATTGGATGCACAAGATTGGTTAAAAACCCTAATTGGACAAGAATAAGCCTAGGGAGGACGAAAATGACCTAATTGATCATCCAATAACACAAACACACCTATTGGATGCACAAGATTGGTTAAAAACCCTAATTGGACAAGAATATGCCTAGGGAGGACGAAAATGACATAAATGTTAATCCAATGACACAACTCAACTTATTGGATGCACAAGATTGGTTAAAAACCCTAATTGGACAAGAATAAGCCTAGGGAGGACGAAAATGACCTAATTGATCATCCAATGACACAAACACACCTATTGGATGCACAAGATTGGTTAAAAACCCTAATTGGACAAGAATATGCCTAGGGAGGACGAAAATGACCTAATTGATCATCCAATGACGCAAACACACCTATTGGATGTACAAGATTGGTTAAAAACCCTAATTGGACAAGAATAAGCCTAGGGAGGACGAAAATGACCTAATTGATCATCCAATGACACAAACACGCCTATTGGATGCACAAGATTGGTTAAAAACCCTAATTGGACAAGAATATGCATAGGGAGGATGAAAATGACCTAATTGATCATCCAACGACACAAACACACTTATTGGATGCACAAGATCGGTTAAAAACCCTAATTGGACAAGAATAAGCCTAGGGAGGACGAAAATGACCAAATTGATCATCCAATGACACAAACACACCTATTGGATGCACAAGATTGGTTAAAAACCCTAATTGGACAAGAATATGCCTAGGGAGGAGGAAAATGACCTAAATATTAATTCAATGACACAAACAAAGTTATTGGATGCACAAAATTGGTGAAAAACCCTAATTGGACAAGAATAAGCCTAGGGTGGCAAAAATGACCTAATTGATCATCCAATGACACAAACACACCTATTGGATGCACAAGATTGGTTAAAAACCGTAATTGGACAAGAATATGCCTAGGAAGGACAAAAATGACCTAAATATTAATTCAATGACACAAACAAACTTATTGGATGCACAAGATTGGTTAAAAACCCTAATTGGACAAGAATAAGCCTAGGGAGGACGAAAATGACCTAATTGATCATCCAATGACACAAACACACCTATTGGATGCACAAGATTGGTTAAAAACCCTAATTGGACAAGAATATGCCTAGGGAGAACGAAAATGACCTAATTGATCATCCATTGACACAAACACACCTATTGGATGCACAAGATTGGTTAAAAACCCTAATTGGACAAGAATATGCCTAGGGAGGACGGATATGACCTAAATGTTAATCCAATGACACAAATGAACTTATTGGATGCACAAGATTGGTTAAAAACCCTAATTGGACAAGAATAAGCCTAGGGAGAACGAAAATGACCTAAATGTTAATCCGATGACACAACTCAACTTATTCGATGCACAAGATTGGTTAAAATCCCTAATTGGACAAGAATAAGCCTAGGGAGGACGAAAATGACCTAACTGATCATCCAATGACACAAACACACCTATTGGATGCACAAGATTGGTTAAAAACCCTAATTGGACAAGAATATGCCTAGGGAGGACGAAAATGACCTAATTGATCATCCAATGACACAAACACACCTATTGGATGCACAAGATTGGTTAAAAACCCTAATTGGACAAGAATATGCCTAGGGAGGACGAATATGACCTAAATGTTAATCCAATAACACAAATGAACTTATTGGATGGACAAGATTGGTTAAAAACCCTAATTGGACAAGAATAAGCCTAGGGAGAATGAAAATGACCTAAATGTTAATCCAATGACACAACTCAACTTATTGGATGCACAAGATTGGTTAAAAACCCTAATTGGACAAGAATAAGCCTACGGAGGACGAAAATAACCTAATTGATCATCCAATCAAACAAACACACCTATTGGATGCACAAGATTGGTTAAAAACCCTAATTGGACAAGAATATGCCTAGGAAGGACGAAAATGACCTAAATGTTAATCCAATGACACAAATGAACTTATTCGATGCACAAGATTGGTTAAAAACCCTAATTGGACAAGAATAAGCCTAGGGAGGACGAAAATGACCTAAATGTTCATCCAATGACACAAACACACCTATTGGATGCACAAGATTGGTTAGAAACCCTAATTGGACATGAATATGCCTAGGGAGGACGAAAATGACCTAAATGTTAATCCAATGACACAAATGAACTTATTGGATGCACAAGATTGGTTAAAAACCCTAATTGGACAAGAATAAGCCTAGGGAGGACGAAAATGACCTAAATGTTAATCCAATGACACAACTCAACTTATTGGATGCACAAGATTCGTTAAAAACCCTAATTGGACAAGAATAAGCCTACGGAGGACGAAAATGACCTAATTGATCATCCAATGACACAAACACACCTATTGGATGCACAAGATTGGTTAAAAACCCTAATTGGATAGAATATGCCTAGGGAGGACGAAAATTACCTAATTGATCATCCAATGACACAAACACACCTATTAGATGCACAAGATTGGTTAAAAACCCTAATTGGACAAGAATAAGCCTAGGGAGGACGAAAATGACCTAATTGATCATCCAATGACACAAACTCACCTATTGGATGCACAAGATTTGTCTAAAACTCTAATTGGACAAGAATATGCCTAGGGAGGACGAAAATGACCTAAATGTTAATCCAATGACACAAATGAACATATTGGATGCACAAGATTGGTTAAAAACCCTAATTGGACAAGAATATGCCTAGGGAGGACGAAAATGACCTAAATATTAATTCAATGACACAAACGAAGTTATTGGATGCACAAGATTGGTTAAAAACCCTAATTGGACAAGAATAAGCCTAGGGAGGACATAAATGACCTAATTGTTCATCCAATGACACAAACACACCTATTGGATGCACAAGATTGCTTAAAAACCCTAATTGGACAAGAATATGCCTAGGGAGGACGAAAATGACCTAAATATTAATTCAATGACACAAACAAACTTATCTGATGCACAAGATTGGTTAAAAACCCTAATTGGACAAGAATAAGCCTAGGGAGGATGAAAATGACCTAATTGATCATCCAATGACACAAACACACCTATTGGATGCACAAGATTGGTTAAAAACCCTAATTGGACAAGAATAAGCCTAGGGAGGACGAAAATGACCTAATTGATCATCCAATGACACAAACACACCTATTGGATGCACAAGATTGGTTAAAAACCCTAATTGGACAAGAATATGCCTAGAGAGGACGAAAATGACCTAAATGTTAATCCAATGACACAAATGAACTTATTGGATGCACAAGATTGGTTAAAAACCCTAATTGGACAAGAATAAGCCTAGGGAGGATCAAAGTGACCTAATTGATCATCCAATGAGATAAACACACCTATTGGATGCACAAGATTGGTTAAAAACCCTAATTGGACAAGAATAAGCCTAGGGAGGACGAAAATGACCTAATTGATCATCCAATGACACAAACACACCTATTGGATGCACAAGATTGGTTAAAAACCCTAATTGGACAAGAATATGCCTAGGGAGGACGAAAATGACCTAAATATTAATTCAATGACACAAACAAAGTTATTGGTTGCACAAGATATGTTAAAAACCCTAATTGGACAAGAATAAGCCTAGGGAGGACGAAAATGACCTAATTGATCATCCAATGACACAAACACACCTATTGGATGCACAAGATTGGTTAAAAACCCTAATTGGACAAGAATATGCCTAGGGAGGACGAAAATGACCTAAATATTAATTCAATGACACAATCAAAGTTATTGGATGCACAAGATTGGTTAAAAACTCTAATTGGACAAGAATAAGCCTAGGGAGTACGATAATGACCTAATTGATCATCCAATGACACAAACACACCTATTGGATGCACAAGATTGGTTAAAAACCCTAATTGGACAAGAATAAGCCTAGGGAGGACAAAAATGACCTAATTGATCATCCAATGACACAAACACACCTATTGGATGCACAAGATTGGTTAAAAACCCTAATTGGACAAGAATAAGCCTAGGGAGGACGAAAATGACCTAATTGATCATCCAATGACACAAACACACCTATTGGATGCACAAGATTTGTTAAAAACCCTAATTGGACAAGAAAAAGCCTAGGGAGGACGAAAATGACCTAATTGATCATCCAATGACACAAACACACCTATTGGATGCACAAGATTGGTCTAAAACTCTAATTGGACAAGAATATGCCTAGGGAGGACGAAAATGACCTAAATGTTAATCCAATGACACAAACACACCTATTGGATGCACAAGATTGGTTAAAAACCCTAATTGGACAAGAATAAGCCTAGGGAGGACGAAAATGACCTAATTGATCATCCAATGACACAAACAAACTTATCGGATGCACAAGATTGGTTAAAAACCCTAATTGGACAAGAATAAGCCTATGGAGGACGAAAATGACCTAAATGTTAATCCAATGACACAACAAAACTTATTGGATGCACAGGATTGGTTAAAAACCCTAATTAAACAAGAATAAGCCTAGGGAGGACGAAAATAACCTAATTGATCATCCAATGACACAAACACACCTATTGGAAGCACAAGATTCGTTAAAAACCCTAATTGGACAAGAATATGCCTAGGGAGGACGAAAATGACCTAATTGATCATCCAATGACACAAACACACCTATTGGATGCACAAGATTGGTTAAAAACCCTAATTGGACAAGAATAAGCCTAGGGAGGACGAAAATAACCTAATTGATCATCCAATGACACAAACACACCTATTGGATGCACAAGATTCGTTAAAAACCCTAATTGGACAAGAATATGCCTAAGGAGGACGAAAATGACCTAATTGATCATCCAATGACACAAACACACCTATTGGATGCACAAGATTGGTTAAAAACCCTAATTGGACAAGAATATGCCTAGGGAGGACGAAAATGACCTAATTGATCATCCAATGACACAAACACACCTATTGGATGCACAAGATTGGTTAAAAACCCTACCTGGACAAGAATATGTCTAGGGAGGACGAAAATGACCTAATTGATCATCCAATGACACAAATGAACTTATTGGATGCACAAGATTGGTTAAAAACCTAATTGGACAAGAATAAGCCTAGGGAGAATGAAAATGACCTAAATGTTAAGCCAATGACACAACTCAACTTATTGGATGCACAAGATTGGTTAAAAACCCTAATTGGACAAGAATAAGCCTAGGGAGGACGAAAATGACCTAATTGATCATCCAATGACACAAACACACCTATTGGATGCACAAGATTGGTTAAAAACCCTAATTGGACAAGAATATGCCTAGGGAGGACGAAAATGACCTAATTGATCATCCAATGACACAAACACACCTATTGGATGCACAAGATTGGTTAAAAACCCTAATTGGACAAGAATATGCCTAGGTAGGACGAAAATGACTTAAATATTAATTCAATGACACAAACAAAGTTATTGGATGCACAAGATTGGTTAAAAACCCTAATTTGACAAGAATAAGTCTAGGGAGGACGAAAATGACCTAATTGATCATCCAATGACACAAACACACCTATTGGATGGACAAGATTGGTTAAAAACCCTAATTGGACAAGAATAAGCCTAGGGAGGACGAAAATGACCTAATTGATCATCCAATGACACAAACACACCTATTGGATGCACAAGATTGGTTAAAAACCCTAATTGGACAAGAATATGCCTAGGGAGGACGAAAATGACCTAATTGATCATCCAATGACACAAACACACCTATTGGATGCACAAGATTGATTAAAAACCTTAATTGGACAAGAATAAGCCCAGGGACGACGAAAATGACCTAAATGTTAATCCAATGACACAACTCAACTTATTGGATGCACAAGATTGGTTAAAAACCCTAATTGGAAAAGAATATGCCTAGGGAGGAAGAAAATGACCTCAATATTAATTTAATGACACAAACAAACTTATCAGATGCACAAGATTGGTTAAAAACCCTAATTGGACAAGAATAAGCCTAGGGAGGACGAAAATGACCTAATTGATCATCCAATGACACAAACACACCTATTGGATGCACAAGATTGGTTAAAAACCCTAATTGGACAAGAATATGCCTAGGGAGGACGAAAATGACCTAATTGATCATCCAATGACACAAACACATCTATTGGAAGCACAAGATTGGTTAAAAACCCTAATTGGACAAGAATATGCAAAGGGAGGACGACAATGACCTAATTGATCATCCAATGACACAAACACAACTATTGGATCCACAAGATTGGTTAAAAACTCTAATTGGACAAGAATATACCTAGGCAGGACGAAAATGACTTAATTGATCATCCAATGACACAAACACATCTATTGGATGCACAAGATCGGTTAAAAACCCTAATTGGACAAGAATAAGCCTAGGGAGGACGAAAATGACCTAATTGATCATCCAATGACACAAACACACCTATTGGATGCACAAGATTGGTTAAAAACCCTAATTGGACAAGAATATGCCTAGGGAGGACGAATATGACCTAAATGTTAATCCAATAACACAAATAAACTTATTGGATGCACAAGATTGGTTAAAAACCCTAATTGGACAAGAATAAGCCTAGGGAGGAAGAAAATGACCTAATTGATCATCCAATGACACAAACACACCTATTGGATGCACAAGATTGGTTAAAAACCCTAATTGGACAAGAATATGCCTAGGGAGGACGAAAATGACCTAATTGATCATCCAATGACACAAACACACCTATTGGATGCACAAGATTGGTTAAAAACCCTAATTGGACAAGAAAAAGCATAGAAAGGACGAAAATGACCTAATTGATCATCCAATGACACAAACACACCTATTGGATGCACAAGATTGGTTAAAAACCCTAATTGGACAAGAATATGCCTAGGGAGGACGAAAATGACCTAATTGATCATCCAATGACACAAATGAACTTATTGGATGCACAAGATTGGTTAAAAACCCTAATTGGACAAGAATAAGCCTAGGGAGGACGAAAATGACCTAATTCATCATCCAATGACACAAACACACCTATTGGATGCACAAGATTGGTTAAAAACCCTAATTGGACAAGAATATGCCTAGAGAGGACCAAAATGACCTAAATTGATCATCCAATGACACAAACACACCTATTGGATGCACAAGATTGGTTAAAAACCCTAATTGGACAAGAATAAGCCTAGGGAGCATCAAAGTGACCTAATTGATCATCCAATGAGATAAACACACCTATTGGATGCACAAGATTGGTTAAAAACCCTAATTGGACAAGAATATGCCTAGGGAGGACGAAAATGACCTAAATGTGAATCCAATGACACAAATGAACTTATTGGATTCACAAGATTGGTTAAAAACCTAATTGGACAAGAATAAGCCTAGGGAGAATGAAAATGACCTAAATGTTAATCCAATGACACAACTCAACTTATTGGATGCACAAGATTGGTTAAAAACCCTAATTGGACAAGAATAAGCCTAGGGAGGACGAAAATGACCTAATTGATCATCCAATGACACAAACACACCTATTGGATGCACAAGATTGGTTAAAAACCCTAATTGGACAAGAATTTGCCTAGGGAGGACGAAAATGACCTAATTTGATCATCCAATGACACAAACACACCTATTGGATGCATAAGATTGGTTAAAAACCCTAATTGGACAAGAATAAGCCTAGGGAGGATCAAAGTGACCTAATTGATCATCCAATGAGATAAACACACCTATTGGATGCACAAGATTGGTTAAAAACCCTAATTGGACAAGAATATGCCTAGGGAGGATGAAAATGACCTAAATGTTAATCCAATGACACAAATGAACTTATTGGATGCACAAGATTGGTTAAAAACCCTAATTGGACAAGAATAAGCCTAGGGAGGACGAAAATGACCTAATTGATCATCCAATGACACAAACACACCTATTGGATGCACAAGATTGGTTAAAAACCCTAATTGGACAAGAATATGCCTAGGGAGGACGAAAATGACCTAATTGATCATCCAATGACACAAACACACCTATTGGATGCACAAGATTGGTGAAATACCCTAATTGGACAAGAATATGCCTAGGGAGGACGAAAATGACCTAATGGATCATCCAATGACACAAACACACCTATTGGATGCACAAGATTGGTTAAAAACCCTAATTGGACAAGAATATGCCTAGGGAGGACGAAAATGACCTAAATTGATCATCCAATGAAAAACACACCTATTGGATGCACAAGATTGGTTAAAAACCCTAATTGGACAAGAATATGCCTAGGGAGGATGAAAATGACCTAAATGTTAATCCAATGACACAAATGAACTTATTGGATGCACAAGATTGGTTAAAAACCCTAAATGGACAAGAATAAGCCTAGGGAGGATCAAAGTGACCTAATTGATCATCCAATGAGATAAACACACCTATTGGATGCACAAGATTGGTTAAAAACCCTAATTGGACAAGAATATGCCTAGGGAGGACGAAAATGACCTAATTGATCATTCAATGACACAAACACACCTATTGGATGCACAAGATTGGTTAAAAACCCTAATTGGACAAGAATAAGCCTAGGGAGGACGAAAATGGCCTAATTGATCATCCAATGACACAAACACACCTATTGGATGCACAAGATTGGTTAAAAACCCTAATTGGACAAGAATATGCCTAGGGAGGACGAAAATGACCTAATTGATCATCCAATGACACAAACACACCAATTGGGTGCACAAGATTGGTTAAAAACCCTAATTGGACAAGAATAAGCCTAGGGAGGACGAAAATTTCCTAAATATTAATTCAATGACACAAACAAACTTATTGGATGCACAAGATTGGTTAAAAACTCTAATTGGACAAGAATAAGCCTAGGGAGGACGACAATGACCTAATGGATTATCCAATGACACAAACACACCTATTGGATGCACAAGATTGGTTAAAAACCATAATTGGACAAGAATAGGCCTAGGGAGGATGACAATGACCTAATTGATCATCCAATGACACAAACACACCTATTGGATGCACAAGATTGGTTAAAAACCCTAATTGGACAAGAATATGCCTAGGGAGGACGAATATGACCTAAATGTTAATTCATTTACAAAAACGAACTTATTGGGTGCACAACATTGGTTAAAAACCCTAATTAGACAAGAATATGCCTAAAGAGGACGAAAATGACCTAAATATTAATTCAATGACACAAACAAACTTATTGGATGCACAAGATTGGTTAAAAACGCTAATTGGACAAGAATAAGCCTAGGGAGGACGAAAATGACCTAATTGATCATCCAATGACACAAACACACCTATTGGATGCACAAGATTGGTTAAAAACCCTAATTGGACAAGAATATGCCTAGGGAGGACGAAAATGACCTAATAGATCATCCAATGACACAAACACACCTATTGGATGCACAAGATTGGTTAAAAACCCTAATTGGACAAAAATAAGCCTAGGGAGGACGAAAATGACCTAATTGATCATCCAATAACACAAACACACCTATTGGATGCACAAGATTTGTTAAAAACCCTAATTGGACAAGAATAAGCCTAGGGAGGACGAAAATGGCCTAATTGATCATCCAATGACACAAACACACCTATTGGATGCACAAGATTGGTTAAAAACCCTAATTGGACAAGAATAAGCCTAAGGAGGACGAAAATGACCTAATTGATCATCCAATGACACAAACACACCTATTGGATGCACAAGATTGGTTAAAATCCCTAATTGGACAAGAATATGCCTATGGAGGGTGAAAATGACCTAATTGATCATCCAATGACACAAACACACCTATTGGATGCACAAGATTGGTTAAAAACCCTAATTGGACAAGAATATGCCTAGGGAGGACGAAAATGACCTAATTGATCATCCAATGACACAAACACACCTATTGGATGCACAAGATTGGTTAAAAACCCTAATTGGACAAGAATATGCCTAGGGAGGACGAAAATGACCTAATTGATCATCCAATGACACAAATGAACTTATTGGATGCACAAGATTAGTTAAAAACCCTAATTGGACAAGAATAAGGCTAGGGAGGACGAAAATAACCTAATTGACCATCCAATGACACAAACACACCTATTGGATGCACAAGATTGGTCTAAAACTCTAATTGGACAAGAATATGCCTAGGGAGGACGAAAATGACCTAAATGTTAATCCAATGACACAAATGAACTTATTGGATGCACAAGATTGGTTAAAAACCCTAATTGGACAAGAATAAGCCTAGGGAGGACGAAAATGACCTAAATGTTAATCCAATGACACAACTCAACTTATTGGATGCACAAGATTGGTTAAAAACCCTAATTGGACAAGAATAAGCCTAGGAAGGACGAAAATAACCTAATTGATCATCCAATGACACAAACACACCAATTGGATGCACAAGATTGGTTAAAAACCCTAATTGGACAAGAATAAGCCTAGGGAGGACGAAAATGACCTAATTGATCATCCAATGACACAAACACACCTATTGGATGCACAAGATTGGTTAAAAACCCTAATTGGACAAGAATATGCCTAGGGAGGACGAAAATGACCTAAATATTAATTCAATGACACAAACAAACTTATCGGATGCACAAGATTGATTAAAAACCCTAATTGGACAAGAATAGGCCTACGGAGGGCGAAAATGACCTAATTGATCATCCAAAGAAACAAACACACCTATTGGATGCACAAGATTGGTTAAAAACCCTAATTGGACAAGAATAAGCCTAGGGAGGACGAAAATGACCTAATTGATCATCCAATGACACAAACACACCTATTGGATGCACAAGATTGGTTAAAAACCCTAATTGGACAAGAATAAGCCTAGGGAGGACGAAAATGACCTAATTGATCATCCAATGACACAAACACACCTATTGGATGCACAAGATTGGTTAAAAACCCTAATTGGACAAGAATATGCCTAGGGAGGACGAAAATGACCTAATTCATAATCCAATGACACAAACACACCTATTGGATGCACAACATTGGTTAAAAACCCTAATTGGACAAGAATAAGCCTAGGGAGGACGAAAATGACCTAATTGATCATCCAATGACACAAACACACCTATTGGATGCACAAGATTGGTTAAAAACCCTAATTGGACAAGAATATGCCTAGGGAGGACGAAAATGACCTATATGTTAATCCAATGACACAACTCAACTTATTGGATCCACAAGATTGGTTAAAAACCCTAATTGGACAAGAATAAGCCTAGGGAGGACGAAAATGACCTAAATGTTAATCCAATGACACAACTCAACTTATTGGATTCACAAGATTGGTTAAAAACCCTAATTGGACAAGAATAAGCCTAGGGAGGACGAAAATGACCTAATTGATCATCCAATGACACAAACACACCTATTGGATGCACAAGATCGGTTAAAAACCCTAATTGGACAAGAATACGCCTAGGGAGGACGAAAATGACCTAATTGAACATCCAATGACACAAACACACCTATTGGATGGACAAGATTGGTTAAAAACCCTAATTGGAGAAGAATAAGCTTAGGGAGGACGAAAATGACCTAAATGTTAATCCAATGACACAAATGAACTTATTGGATGCACAAGATTGGTTAAAAACCCTAATTGGACAAGAATAAGCCTAGGGAGGACGAAAATGACCTAATTGATCATCCAATGACACAAACACACCTATTGGATGCACAAGATTGGTTAAAAACCCTAATTGGACAAGAATATGCCTAGGGAGGACGAAAATGACCTAATTGATCATCCAATGACACAAACACACCTATTGGATGCACAAGATTGGTTTAAAACCCTAATTGGACAATAATATGCCTAGGGAGGACGAAAATGACCTAAATATTAATTCAATGACACAAACAAACTTATTGGATGCACAAGATTGGTTAAAAACCCTAATTGGACAATAATATGCCTAGGGAGGACGAAAATGACCTAATTGATCAACCAATGACACTAATGAACTTATTGGATGCACAAGATTGGTTAAAAACCCTAGTTGGACAAGAACATGCCTAGGGAGGACGAAAATGACCTAATTGATCATCCAATGACACTAATGAACTTATTGGATGCACAAGATTGGTTAAAAACCCTAATTGGACAAGAATAAGCCTAGGGAGGACGAAAATGACCTAATTGATCATCCAATGACACAAACACACCTATTGGATGCACAAGATTGGTTAAAAACCCTAATTGGACAAGAATATGCCTAGGGAGGACGAAAATGACCTAATTGATCATCCAATGACACAAACACACCTATTGGATGCACAAGATTGGTTAAAAACCCTAATTGGACAAGAATATGCCTAGGGAGGACGAAAATGACCTAAATATTAATTCAATGACACAAACAAAGTTATTGGATGCACAAGATTGGTTGAAAACCCTAATTGGACAAGAATATGTCTAGGGAGGACGAAAATGACCTAAATGTTAATCCAATGACACAAATGAACTTATTGGATGCACAACACTGGTAAAAAACCCTAATTGGACAAGAGTAAGCCTAGGAAGGACGAAAATAACCTAATTGATCATCCAATGACACAAACACACCTATTGGATGCACAAGATTGGTTAAAAACCCTAATTGGACAAGAATATGCCTAGGGAGGACGAAAATGACCTAAATATTAATTCAATGACAAAAACAAAGTTATTGGATGCACATGATTGGTTAAAAACCCTAATTGGACAAGAATAAGCCTAGGGAGGACGAAAATGACCTAATTGATCATCCAATGACACAAACACACCTATTGGATGCACAAGATTGGTTAAAAACCCTAATTGGACAAGAATATGCCTAGGGAGGACGAAAATGACCTAAATTGATCATCCAATGACACAAACACACCTATTGGATGCACAAGATTGGTTAAAAACCCTAATTGGACAAGAATATGCCTAGGGAGGACGAAAATCACCTAAATTGATCATCCAATGACACAAACACACCTATTGGATGCACAAGATTGGTTAAAAACCCTAATTGGACAAGAATATGCCTAGGGAGGATGAAAATGACCTAAATGTTAATCCAATGACACAAATGAACTTATTGGATGCACAAGATTGGTTAAAAACCCTAATTGGACAAGAATAAGCCTAGGGAGGATCAAAATGACCTAATTGATCATCCAATGAGATAAACACACCTATTGGATGAACAAGATTGGTTAAAAACCCTAATTGGACAAGAATAAGCCTAGGGAGGACGAAAATGACCTAATTGATCATCCAATGACACAAACACACCTATTGGATGCACAAGATTGGTTAAAAACCCTAATTGGACAAGAATATGCCTAGGGAGGACGAAAATGACCTAATTGATCATCCAATGACACAAACACACCTATTGGATGCACAAAATTGGTTAAAAACCGTAATTGGACAAGAATATGCCTAGGGAGGACGGATATGACCTAAATGTGAATCCAATGACACAAATGAACTTATTGGATGCACAAGATTGGTTAAAAACCTAATTCGACAAGAATAAGCCTAGGGAGAATGAAAATGACCTAAATGTTAATCCAATGACACAACTCAACTTATTGGATGCACAAGATTGGTTAAAAACCCAAATTGGACAAGAATAAGCCTATGGAGAACGATAATGACCTAATTCATCATCCAATGACACAAACACACCTATTGGATACACAAGATTAGTTAAAAACCCTAATTGGACAAGAATATGCCTAGGGAGGACGGATATGACCTAAATGTTAATCCAATGACACAAATGAACTTATTGGATGCACAAGATTGGTTAAAAACCCTAATTGGACAAGAATAAGCCTAGGGAGAACATAAATGACCTAAATGTTAATCCAATGACACAACTCAACTTATTGGATGCACAAGATTGGTTAAAAACCCTAATTGGACAAGAATAAGCCTAGGGAGGACGAAAATGACCTAATTGATCATCCAATGACACAAACACACCTATTGGATGCACAAGATTGGTTAAAAACCCTAGTTGGACAAGAACATGCATAGGGAGGACGAAAATGACCTTAGTGATCATCCAATGACACTAATGAACTTATTGGATGCACAAGATTGGTTAAAAACCCTAATTGGACAAGAATAAGCCTAGGGAGGACGAAAATGACCTAATTGATCATCCAATGACACAAACACACCTATTGGATGCACAAGATTGGTTAAAAACCCTAATTGGACAAGAATATGCCTAGGGAGGACGAAAATGACCTAATTGATCATCCAATGACACAAACACACCTATTGGATGCACAAGATTGGTTAAAAAGCCTAATTGGACAAGAATATGACTAGGGAGGACGGATATGACCTAAATGTTAATCCAATGACACAAATGAACTTATTGGATGCACAAGATTGGTTAAAAACCCTAATTGGACAAGAATAAGCCTAGGGAGAACGAAAATGACCTAAATGTTAATCCAATGACATAACTCAACTTATTGGATGCACAAGGTTGGTTAAAAACCCTAATTGGACAAGAATAAGCCTAGGGAGGACGAAAATGACCTAATTGATCATCCAATGACACAAACACACCTATTGGATGCACAAGATTGGTTAAAAACCCTAATTGGACAAGAATATGCCTAGGGAGGACGAAAATGACCTAATTGATCATCCAATGACACAAACACACCTATTGGATGCACAAGATTGGTTAAAAACCCTAATTGGACCAAAAAATGCCTAGGGAGGACGAAAATGACCTAATTGATCATCCAATGACACAAATACACCTATTGGATGCACAAGATGGGTTAAAAACCCTAATTGGACAAGAATATGCCTAAGGAGGACGAAAATGACCTAAATGTTAATCCAATGACACAAATGAACTTATTAGATGTACAAGATTGGTTAAAAACCCTAATTGGACAAGAATAAGCCTAGGGAGGACGAAAATGACCTAATTGATCATCCAATGACACAAACACACCTATTGGATGCACAAGATTGGTTAAAAACCCTAATTGGACAAGAATATGCCTAGGGAGGACGAAAATGACCTAATTGATCATCCAATGACACAAACACACCTATTGGATGCACAAGATTGGTTAAGAACCCTAATTGGACAAGAATATGCCTAGGGAGGACGAAAATGATCTAAATATTAATTCAGTGACACAAACAAACTCATTGGATGCACAAGATTGGTTAAAAACCCTAATTGGACATTAATAAGCCTAGGGAGGACGAGAATGACCTAATTGATCATCCAATGACACAAATACACCTGTTGGAAGCACAACATTGGTTAAAAACCCTAATTGGACAAGAATAAGCCTAGGGAGGACGAAAATGACCTAATTGATCATCCAATGACACAAACACACCTATTGGATGCACAAGATTGGTTAAAAACCCTAATTGGACAAGAATATGCCTAGGGAGGACGAAAATGACCTAATTGATCATGCAATGACACAAACACACCTATTGGATGCACAAGATCGGTTAAAAACCCTAATTGGACAAGAATAAGCCTAGGGAGGACGAAAATGACCTAATTGATCATCCAATGACACAAACACACCTATTGGATGCACAAGATTGGTTAAAAACCCTAATTGGACAAGAATATGCCTAGGGAGGACGAAAATGACCTAATTGATCATCCAATGACACAAATGAACTTATTGGATGCACAAGATTAGTTAAAAACCCTAATTGGATAAGAATAAGCCAAGGGAGGACAAAAATAACCTAAATGTCAATCCAATGACACAACTCTACTTATTGGATGCACAAGATTGGTTAAAAACCCTAATTGGACAAGAATAAGCCTATGGTGGACGAAAATGACCTAATTGATCATCCAAAGACACAAACACACCTATTGGATGCACAAGATTGGTTAAAAACCCTAATTGGACAAGAATAAGCCTAGGGAGGACGAATATGACCTAAATGTTAATCCAATGACACAACTCAACTTATTGGATGCACAAGATTGGTTAAAAACCCTAATTGGACAAGAATAAGCCTAGGGAGGACAAAAATGACCTAATTGATCATCCAATGACACAAACACACCTATTGGATACACAAGATTGGTTAAAAACCCTAATTGGACAAGAATAAGCCTAGGGAGGACAAAAATGACCTAATTGATCATCCAATGACACAAACACACCTATTGGATGCACAAGATTGGTTAAAAACCCTAATTGGACAAGAATATGCCTAGGGAGGACGAAAATGACCTAAATATTAATTCAATGACACAAACAAACTTATCGGATGCACAAGATTGGTTTAAAACCCTAATTGGACAAGAATAAGCCTAGGGAGGACGAAAATGACCTAATTGATCATCCAATGACACAAACACACCTATTGGATGCACAAGATTGGTTAAAAACCCTAATTGGACAAGAATATGCCTAGGGAGGACGAAAATGACCTAAATGTTAATCCAATGACACAAATGAACTTAGTGGATGTAAAAAATTGGTTAAAAACCCTAATCGGACAAGACTAAGCCTAGGGAGGCCGAAAATGACCTAATTGATCATCCAATGACACAAACACACCTATTGGATGCGCAAGATTGGTTAAAAACCCTAATTGGACAAGAATATGCCTAGGGAGGACGAAAATCACCTAATTGATCATCCAATGACACAAACACACCTATTGGATGCACAAGATTGGTTAAAAACCCTAATTGGACAAGAATAAGCATAGGGAGGACGAAAATGACCTAATTGATCATCCAATGACACAAACACACCTATTGGATGCACAAGATTGGTTAAAAACCCTAATTGGACAAGAATATGCCTAGGGAGGATGAAAATGACCTAAATGTTAATCCAATGACACAAGCGAACTTATTGGATGCACAAGATTGGTTAAAAACCCTAATTGGACAAGAATAAGCCTAGGGAGGACGAAAATGACCTAATTGATCATCCAATGACACAAACACACCTATTGGATGCACAAGATTGGTTAAAAACCCTAATTGGACAAGAATATGCCTAGGGAGGACGAAAATGACCTAAATATTAATTCAATGAAACAAACAAACTTATTGGAAGCACAAGATTGGTTAAAAACCCTAATTGGACAAGAATAAGCATAGGGAGGACGAAAATGACCTAATTGATCATCCAATGACACAAACACACCTATTGGATGCACAAGATTGGTTAAAAACCCTAATTGGACAAGAATATGCCTAGGGAGGACGAAAATGACCTAATTGATCATCCAATGACACAAACACACCTATTGGATGCACAAGAATGATTAAAAACCCTAATTGGACAAGAATATGCCTAGGGAGAACGAAAATGACCTAAATTGATCATCCAATGACACAAACACACCTATTGGATGCACAAGATTGGTTAAAAACCCTAATTGGACAAGAATATGCCTAGGGAGGACGAAAATGACCTAAATATTAATTCAATGACACAAACAAAGTTATTGGATGCTCAAGATTGGTTAAAAACCTTAATTGGACAAGAATAAGCCTAGGGAGGACGAAAATGACCTAAATATTAATTCAACGACACAAACAAAGTTATTGGATGCACAAGATTGGTTAAAAACCCTAATTGGACAAGAATAAGCCTAGGGAGGACGAAAATGACCTAATTGATCATCCAATGACACAAACACACCTATTGGATGCACAAGATTGGTTAAAAACCCTAATTGGACAAGAATATGCCTAGGGAGGACGAAAATGACCTAAATATTAATTCAATGACACAAACAACCTTATTGGATGCACAAGATTGGTTAAAAACCCTAATTGGACAAGAATAAGCCTAGGGAGGACGAAAATGACCTAATTGATCATCCAATGACACAAACACACCTATTGGATGCACAAGATTGGTTAAAAACCCTAATTGGACAAGAATATGCCAAGGGAGGACGAAAATGACCTAAATGTTAATCCAATGACACAAATGAACTTATTGGATGCACATGATTGGTTAAAAACCCTAATTGGACAAGAATAAGCCTAGGGAGGACGAAAATGACCTAATTGATCATCCAATGACACAAACACACCTATTGGATGCACAAGATTGGTTAAAAACCCTAATTGGACAAGAATATGCCTAGGGAGGACGAAAATGACCTAATTCATAATCCAATGACACAAACACACCTATTGGATGCACAACATTGGTTAAAAACCCTAATTGGACAAGAATAAGCCTAGGGAGGACGAAAATGACCTAATTGATCATCCAATGACACAAACACACCTATTGGATGCACAAGATTGGTTAAAAACCCTAATTGGACAAGAATATGCCTAGGGAGGACGAAAATGACCTAATTGGTCATCCAATGACACAAACACACCTATTGGATGCACAAGATTGGTTAAAAACCCTAATTGGACAAGAATAAGCCTAGGGAGGACGAAAATAACCTAATTGATCATCCAATGACACAAACACACCTATTGGATGCACAAGATTGGTTAAAAACCCTAATTGGACAAGAATATGCCTAGGCAGGACGAAAATGATCTAAATGTTAATCCAATGACACAAATGAACTTATTGGATGCACAAGATTGGTTAAAAACCCTAATTGGACAAGAATAAGCCTAGGGAGGACGAAAATGACCTAATTGATCATCCAATGACACAAACACACCTATTGGATGCACAAGATTGGTTAAAAACCCTAATTGGACAAGAATATGCCTAGGGAGGACGAAAATGACCTAATTGATCATCCAATGACACAAACACATCTATTGGAAGCACAAGATTGGTTAAAAACCCTAATTGGACAAGAATATGCAAAGGGAGGACGACAATGACCTAATTGATCATCCAATGACACAAACACAACTATTGGATCCACAAGATTGGTTAAAAACTCTAATTGGACAAGAATATACCTAGGCAGGACGAAAATGACTTAATTGATCATCCAATGACACAAACACATCTATTGGATGCACAAGATCGGTTAAAAACCCTAATTGGACAAGAATAAGCCTAGGGAGGACGAAAATGACCTAATTGATCATCCAATGACACAAACACACCTATTGGATGCACAAGATTGGTTAAAAACCCTAATTGGACAAGAATATGCCTAGGGAGGACGAAAATGACCTAGTTGGTCATCCAATGACACAAACACACCTATTGGAGGCACAAGATTGGTTAAAAACCCTAATTGGACAAGAATAAGCCTAGGGAGGACGAAAATGACCTAAATGTTAATCCAAAGACACAACTCAACTTATTGGATGCACAAGATTGGTTAAAAACCATAATTGGACAAGAATAAGCCAATGGAGGACGAAAAGACCTAATTGATCATCCAATGGCACAAACACACCTATTGGATGCACAAGATTGGTTAAAAACCCTAATTGGACAAGAATAAGCCTAGGGAGGACGAAAATGACCTAATTGATCATCCAATGACACAAACACACCTATTGGATGCACAAGATTGGTTAAAAACCCTAATTGGACAAGAATATGCCTAGGGAGGACGAAAATGACCTCAATGTTAATCCAATGACACAAGTCAACTTATTGGATGCACAAGATTGGTTAAAAACCCTAATTGGACAAGAATATGCTTAGGGAGGACGAAAATGACCTAACTGATCATCCAATGACACAAACACACCTATTGGATGCACAAGACTGGTTAAAAACCCTAATTGGACAAGAATATGCCTAGGGAGGACGAAAATGACCTAATTGATCATCCAATGACACAAACACACCTATTGGATGCACAAGATTGGTTAATAACCCTAATTGGACAAGAATATGCCTAGGGAGGACCAAAATGACCTAAATATTAATTCAATGACACAAACAAACTTATCGGATGCACAAGATTGGTTAAAAACCCTAATTGGACAAGAATAAGCCTAGGGAGGACGAAAATAACCTAATTGATCATCCAATGACACAAACACACCTATTGGATGCACAAGATTGGTTAAAAACCCTAATTGGACAAGAATATGCCTAGGGAGGACGAAAATGACCTAATTGATCATCCAATGGCACAAACACACGTATTGGATGCACAAGATTGCTTAAAAACCCTAATTGGACAAGAATATGCCTAGGGAGGACCGATATGACCTAAATGTTAATCCAATGACACAAGTGAACTTATTGGATGCACAAGATTGGTTAAAAACCCTAATTGGACAAGAATAAGCCTAGGGAGGACGAAAAAGACCTAATTGATCATCCAATGACACAAACACACCTATTGGATGCACAAGATTGGTTAAAAACCCTAATTGAACAAGAATAAGCCTAGGGAGAACGAAAATGACCTAAATGTTAATCCAATGACACAACTCAACTTATTGGATGCACAAGATTGGTTACAAACCATAATTGGACAAGAGTAAGCCTAGGGAGGACGAAAATGATCTAATTGATCATCCAATGACACAAACACACCTATTGGATGCATAAGATTGGTTAAAAACCCTAATTGGACAAGAATATGCCTAGGGAGGACGAAAATGACCTAAATGTTAATCCGATGACACAATTGAACTTATTGGATGTACAAGATTGGTTAAAAACCCTAATTGGACAAGAATAAGCCTAGGGAGGACGAAAATGACCTAATTGATCATCCAATGACACAAACACACCTATTGGATGCACAAGATTGGTTAAAAACCCTAATTGGACAAGAATATGCCTAGGGAGGACGAAAATGACCTAAATATTAATTCAATGACACAAACAAAGTTATTGGATGCACAAGATTTGTTAAAAACCCTAGTTAGACAAGAATAAGCCTAGGGAGGACGTAAATGACCTAATTGATCATCCAATGACACAAACACACCTATTGGAAGCACAAGATTGGTTAAAAATCCTAATTGGACAAGAATAAGTCTAGGGAGGATGAAAATGACCTAATTGATCATCCAATGACACAAACACACCTATTGGATGCACAAGATTCGTGAAAAACCCTAATTGGAGAAGAATATGCCTAGGGAGGACGAAAATGACCTAATTGATCATCCAATGACACAAACACACCTATTGGATGCACAAGATTGGTTAAAAACCCTAATTGGGCAAGAATATGCCTAGGGAGGACGAAAATGACCTAAATGTTAATCCAATGACACAAACACACCTATTGGATGCACAAGATTGGTTAAAAACCCTAATTGGACAAGAATATGTCTATGGAGGATGAAAATGACCTAAATGTTAATCCAATGACACAAATGAACTTATTGGATGCACAAGATTGGTTAAAAACCTAAATTGGACAAGAATAAGCCTAGGGAGGATCAAAGTGACCTAATTGATCATCCAATGAGATAAACACACCTATTGGATGAACAAGATTGGTTAAAAACCCTAATTGGACAAGAATAAGCCTAGGGAGGACGAAAATGACCTAATTGATCATCCAATGACACAAACACACCTATTGGATGCACAAGATTGGTTAAAAACCCTAATTGGACAAGAATATGCCTAGGGAGGACGAAAATGACCTAATTGATCATCCAATGACACAAACACACCTATTGGATGCACAAAATTGGTTAAAAACCGTAATTGGACAAGAATATGCCTAGGGAGGACGGATATGACCTAAATGTGAATCCAATGACAAAAATGAACTTATTGGATGCACAAGATTGGTTAAAAACCTAATTCGACAAGAATAAGCCTAGGGAGAATGAAAATGACCTAAATGTTAATCCAATGACACAACTCAACTTATTGGATGCACAAGATTGGTTAAAAACCCAAATTGGACAAGAATAAGCCTATGGAGAACGATAATGACCTAATTCATCATCCAATGACACAAACACACCTATTGGATGCACAAGATTGGTTAAAAACCCTAATTGGACAAGAATATGCCTAGGGAGGACGGATATGACCTAAATGTTAATCCAATGACACAAATGAACTTATTGGATGCACAAGATTGGTTAAAAACCCTAATTGGACAAGAATAAGCCTAGGGAGAACAAAAATGACCTAAATGTTAATCCAATGACACAACTCAACTTATTGGATGCACAAGATTGGTTAAAAACCCTAATTGGACAAGAATATGCCTAGGGAGGACGGATATGACCTAAATGTTAATCCAATGACACAAATGAACTTATTGGATGCACAAGATTGGTTAAAAACCCTAATTGGACAAGAATAAGCCTAGGGAGAACGAAAATGACCTAAATGTTAATCCGATGACACAACTCAACTTATTCGATGCACAAGATTGGTTAAAATCCCTAATTGGACAAGAATAAGCCTAGGGAGGACGAAAATGACCTAACTGATCATCCAATGACACAAACACACCTATTGGATGCACAAGATTGGTTAAAAACCCTAATTGGACAAGAATATGCCTAGGGAGGACGAAAATGACCTAATTGATCATCCAATGACACAAACACACCTATTGGATGCACAAGATTGGTTAAAAACCCTAATTGGACAAGAATATGCCTAGGGAGGACGAATATGACCTAAATGTTAATCCAATAACACAAATGAACTTATTGGATGGACAAGATTGGTTAAAAACCCTAATTGGACAAGAATAAGCCTAGGGAGAATGAAAATGACCTAAATGTTAATCCAATGACACAACTCAACTTATTGGATGCACAAGATTGGTTAAAAACCCTAATTGGACAAGAATAAGCCTACGGAGGACGAAAATAACCTAATTGATCATCCAATCAAACAAACACACCTATTGGATGCACAAGATTGGTTAAAAACCCTAATTGGACAAGAATATGCCTAGGAAGGACGAAAATGACCTAAATGTTAATCCAATGACACAAATGAACTTATTCGATGCACAAGATTGGTTAAAAACCCTAATTGGACAAGAATAAGCCTAGGGAGGACGAAAATGACCTAAATGTTCATCCAATGACACAAACACACCTATTGGATGCACAAGATTGGTTAGAAACCCTAATTGGACAAGAATAAGCCTAGGAAGGACGAAAATGACCTAAATGTTCATCGAATGACACAAACACACCTATTGAATGCACAAGATTGTTTAGAAACCCTATTTGGACAAGAATAAGCTTAGGGAGGACGAAAATGACCTAAATGTTCATCCAATGACACAAACACACCTATTGGATGCACAAGATTGTTTAGAAACCCTAATTGGACAAGAATAAGCATAGGGAGGACGAAAATGACCTAAATGTTCATCCAATGACACAAACACACCTATTGAATGCACAAGATTGTTTAGAAACCCTAATTGGACAAGAATATGCTTAGGGAGGACGAAAATGACCTAAATGTTCATCCAATGACACAAACACACCTATTGGATGCACAAGATTGTTTAGAAACCCTAATTGGACAAGAATAAGCCTAGGGAGGACGAAAATGACCTAAATGTTCATCCAATGACACAATTGAACTTATTGGATGCACAAGATTGGTTAAAAACCCTAATTGGACAACAATAAGCCTAGGCAGGACGAAAATGACCTAAATGTTCATCCAATGACACAAACACACCTATTGGATGCACAAGATTGGTTAGAAACCCTAATTGGACAAGAATAAGCCTAGGGAGGACGAAAATGACCTAAATGTTCATCCAATGACACAAACACATCTATTGAATGCACAAGATTGTTTAGAAACCCTAATTGGACAAGAATAAGCTTAGGGAGGACGAAAATGACCTAAATGTTCATCCAATGACACAAACACACCTATTGGATGCACAAGATTGTTTAGAAACCCTAATTGGACAAGAATAAGCCTAGGGAGGACGAAAATGACCTAAATGTTCATCCAATGACACAATTGAACTTATTGGATGCACAAGATTCGTTAAAAACCCTAATGGGACAAGAATAAGGTTAGGGAGGACGAAAATGACCTAAATGTTCATCCAATGTCACAAACACACCTATTGGATGCACAAGATTGGTTAGAAACCCTAATTGGACAAGAATAAGCCTAGGGAGGACGAAAATGACCTAAATGTTAATCCAATGACACAAATGAACTTATTTGATGCACAAGATTGGTTAAAAACCCTAATTGGACAAGAATAAGCCTAGGGAGGACGAAAATGACCTAATTGATCATCAAATGACACAAACACACCTATTGGATGCACAAGATTGGTTAAAAACCCTAATTGGACAAGAATATGCCTAGGGAGGATGAAAATGACCTAAATGTTAATCCAATGACACAAATGAACTTATTGGATGCACAAGATTGGTTAAAAACCCTAATTGGACAAGAATAAGCCTAGGAGGACGAAAATGACCTAATTGATCATCCAATGACACAAACACACCTATTGGATGCACAAGATTGGTTAAAAACCCTAATTGGACAAGAATATGCCTAGGGAGGACGAAAATGACCTAAATGTTAATCCAATGACACAAATGAACTTATTGGTTGCACAAGATTGGTTAAAAACCCTAATTGGACAAGAATAAGCCTTGGGAGGATGAAAATGACCTAATTGATCATCCAATGACACAAACACACCTATTGGATGCACAAGACTGGTTAAAAACCCTAGTTGGACAAGAATATGCCTAGGAAGGACAAAAATGACCTAATTGATCATCCAATGACACAAATGAACTTATTGGATGCACAAGATTTGTTAAAAACCCTAATTGGACAAGAATAAGCCTAGGGAGGACGAAAATGACCTAATTGATCATCCAATGACACAAACACACCTATTGGATGCACAAGATTGGTTAAAAACCCTAATTGGACAAGAATATGCCTAGGGAGGACGAAAATGACCTAAATGTTAATCCAATGACACAAATGAACTTATTGGATGCACAAGATTGGTTAAAAACCCTAGTTGGACAAGAATATGCCTAGGAAGGACGAAAATGACCTAATTGATCATCCAATGACACAAATTAACTTATTGGATGCACAAGATTGGTTAAAAACCCTAATTGGACAAGAATAAGCCTAGGGAGGACGAAAATGACATCATTGATCATCCAATGACACAAACACACCTATTGGATGCACAAGATTGGTTAAAAACCCTAATTGGACAAGAATAAGCCTAGGGAGGACGAAAATGACCTAATTGATCATCCAATGACACAAACACACCTATTGGATGCACAAGATTGGTTAAAAACCCTAATTGGACAAGAATATGCCTAGGGAGGACGAAAATGACCTAATTGATCATCCAATGACACAAACACATCTATTGGAAGCACAAGATTGGTTAAAAACCCTAATTGGACAAGAATATGCAAAGGGAGGACGACAATGACCTAATTGATCATCCAATGACACAAACACAACTATTGGATCCACAAGATTGGTTAAAAACTCTAATTGGACAAGAATATACCTAGGCAGGACGAAAATGACTTAATTGATCATCCAATGACACAAACACATCTATTGGATGCACAAGATCGGTTAAAAACCCTAATTGGACAAGAATAAGCCTAGGGAGGACGAAAATGACCTAATTGATCATCCAATGACACAAACACACCTATTGGATGCACAAGATTGGTTAAAAACCCTAATTGGACAAGAATATGCCTAGGGAGGACGAAAATGACCTAGTTGGTCATCCAATGACACAAACACACCTATTGGAGGCACAAGATTGGTTAAAAACCCTAATTGGACAAGAATAAGCCTAGGGAGGACGAAAATGACCTAAATGTTAATCCAAAGACACAACTCAACTTATTGGATGCACAAGATTGGTTAAAAACCATAATTGGACAAGAATAAGCCAATGGAGGACGAAAAGACCTAATTGATCATCCAATGGCACAAACACACCTATTGGATGCACAAGATTGGTTAAAAACCCTAATTGGACAAGAATAAGCCTAGGGAGGACGAAAATGACCTAATTGATCATCCAATGACACAAACACACCTATTGGATGCACAAGATTGGTTAAAAACCCTAATTGGACAAGAATATGCCTAGGGAGGACGAAAATGACCTCAATGTTAATCCAATGACACAAGTCAACTTATTGGATGCACAAGATTGGTTAAAAACCCTAATTGGACAAGAATATGCTTAGGGAGGACGAAAATGACCTAACTGATCATCCAATGACACAAACACACCTATTGGATGCACAAGACTGGTTAAAAACCCTAATTGGACAAGAATATGCCTAGGGAGGACGAAAATGACCTAATTGATCATCCAATGACACAAACACACCTATTGGATGCACAAGATTGGTTAATAACCCTAATTGGACAAGAATATGCCTAGGGAGGACCAAAATGACCTAAATATTAATTCAATGACACAAACAAACTTATCGGATGCACAAGATTGGTTAAAAACCCTAATTGGACAAGAATAAGCCTAGGGAGGACGAAAATAACCTAATTGATCATCCAATGACACAAACACACCTATTGGATGCACAAGATTGGTTAAAAACCCTAATTGGACAAGAATATGCCTAGGGAGGACGAAAATGACCTAATTGATCATCCAATGGCACAAACACACGTATTGGATGCACAAGATTGGTTAAAAACCCTAATTGGACAAGAATATGCCTAGGGAGGACGGATATGACCTAAATGTTAATCCAATGACACAAGTGAACTTATTGGATGCACAAGATTGGTTAAAAACCCTAATTGGACAAGAATAAGCCTAGGGAGGACGAAAAAGACCTAATTGATCATCCAATGACACAAACACACCTATTGGATGCACAAGATTGGTTAAAAACCCTAATTGAACAAGAATAAGCCTAGGGAGAACGAAAATGACCTAAATGTTAATCCAATGACATAACTCAACTTATTGGATGCACAAGATTGGTTACAAACCATAATTGGACAAGAGTAAGCCTAGGGAGGACGAAAATGACCTAATTGATCATCCAATGACACAAACACACCTATTGGATGCATAAGATTGGTTAAAAACCCTAATTGGACAAGAATATGCCTAGGGAGGACGAAAATGACCTAAATGTTAATCCAATGACACAATTGAACTTATTGGATGTACAAGATTGGTTAAAAACCCTAATTGGACAAGAATAAGCCTAGGGAGGACGAAAATGACCTAATTGATCATCCAATGACACAAACACACCTATTGGATGCACAAGATTGGTTAAAAACCCTAATTGGACAAGAATATGCCTAGGGAGGACGAAAATGACCTAAATATTAATTCAATGACACAAACAAAGTTATTGGATGCACAAGATTGATTAAAAACCCTAATTTGACAAGAATAAGTCTAGGTAGGACGAAAATGACCTAATTGATCATCCAATGACACAAACACACCTATTGGATGCACAAGATTGGTTAAAAACCCTAATTGGACATGAATAAGCCTAGGGACGACGAAAACGACCTAATTGATCATCCATTGACACAAACACACCTATTGGATGAACAAGATTGGTTAAAAACCCTAATTGGACAAGAATAAGCCTAGGGAGGACGAAAATGACCTAATTGATCATCCAATGACACAAACACACCTATTGGATGCACAAGATTGGTTAAAAACCCTAATTGGACAAGAATATGCCTAGGGAGGACGAAAATGACCTAAATATTAATTCAATGACACAAACAAAGTTATTGGATGCACAAGATTGGTTAAAAACCCTAATTGGACAAGAATAAGCCTAGGGAGGACGAAAATGACCTAATTGATCATCCAATGACACAAACACACCTATTGGATGCACAAGATTGGTTAAAAACCCTAATTGGACAAGAATATGCCTAGGGAGGACGAAAATGACCTAAATATTAATTCAATGACACAAACAAAGTTATTGGATGCACAAGATTGGTGAAAAACCCTAATTGGACAAGAATAAGCCTAGGGGGAACGAAAATGACCTAATTGATCATCCAATGACACAAACACACCTATTGGATGCACAAGATTGGTTAAAAACCCTAATTGGACAAGAATATGCCTAGGGAGGACGAAAATGACCTAAATATTAATTCAATGACACAAACAAAGTTATTGGATGCACAAGATTGGTTAAAAACCCTAATTGGACAAGAATAAGCCTAGGGAGGACGAAAATGACCTAATTGATCATCCAATGACACAAACACACCTATTGGATGCACAAGATTGGTTAAAAACCCTAATTGGACAAGAATATGCCTAGGGAGGACGAAAATGACCTAAATGTTAATCCAATGACACAAATGAACTTATTCGATGCACAACATTGGTTAAAAACCCTAATTGGACAAGAGTAAGCCTAGGGAGGACGAAAATGACCTAAATGTTAATCCAATGACACAAATGAACTTATTCGATGCACAAGATTGGTTAAAAACCCTAATTGGACAAGAATAAGCATAGAAAAGACGAAAATGACCTAATATATCATCCAATGACACAAACACACCTATTGGATGCACAAGATAGGTTAAAAACCCTAATTGGATAAGAATATGCCTAGGGAGGACGAAAATGACCTAATTGAATATCCAATGACACAAACACACCTATTGGATGCACAAGATTGGTTAAAAACCCTAATTGGACAAGAATATGCCTAGGGAGGACGAAAATGACCTAAATATTAATTCAATGACACAAACAAAGTTATTGGATGCTCAAGATTGGTTAAAAACCTTAATTGGACAAGAATAAGCCTAGGGAGGACGAAAATGACCTAAATATTAATTCAACGACACAAACAAAGTTATTGGATGCACAAGATTGGTTAAAAACCCTAATTGGACAAGAATAAGCCTAGGGAGGACGAAAATGACCTAATTGATCATCCAATGACACAAACACACCTATTGGATGCACAAGATTGGTTAAAAACCCTAATTGGACAAGAATATGCCTAGGGAGGACGAAAATGACCTAAATATTAATTCAATGACACAAACAAAGTTATTGGATGCACAAGATCTGTTAAAAACCCTAATTGGACAAGAATAAGCCTAGGGAGGACGAAAATGACCTAATTGATCATCCAATGACACAAACACACCTATTGGATGCACAAGATTGGTTAAAAACCCTAATTGGACAAGAATATGCCTAGGGAGGACGAAAATGACCTAATTGATCATCCAGACACAAACACACCTATTGGATGCACAAGATCGGTTAAAAACCCTAATTGGACAAGAATAAGCCTAGGGAGGACGAAAATGACCTAATTGATCATCCAATGACACAAACACACCTATTGGATGCACAAGATTGGTTAAAAACCCTAATTGGACAAGAATATGCCTAGGGAGGACGAAAATGACCTAAATGTTAATCCAATGACATAAATGAACTTATTGGATGTACAAGATTGGTTAAAAACCCTAATTGGACAAGAATAAGCCTAGGGAGGACGAAAATGACCTAATTGATCATCCAATGACACAAACACACCTATTGGATGCACAAGATTGGTTAAAAACCCTAATTGGACAAGAATATGCCTAGGAAGGACGAAAATTACCTAATTGATCAACCAATGACACAAGCACACCTATTGGATGCACAAGATTGGTTAAAAACCCTAATTGGACAAGAATAAGCCTAGGGAGGACGAAAATGACCTAATTGATCATCCAATGACACAAACACACCTATTGGATGCACAAGATTGGTTAAAAACCCTAATTGGACAAGAATATGCCTAGGGAGGACGAAAATGACCCAAATATTAATTCAATGACACAAACAAAGTTATTGGATGCACAAGATTGGTTAAAAACCCTAATTGGACAAGAATAAGCCTAGGGAGGACGAAAATGACCTAATTGATCATCCAATGACACAAACACACCTATTGGATGCACAAGATTGGTTAAAAACCCTAATTGGACAAGAATATGCCTAGGGAGGACGAAAAATACCTAAATATTAATTCAATGACACAAACAAACTTATTGGATGCACAAGATTGGTTAAAAACCCTAATTGGACAAGAATAAGCCTTCGGAGGACGAAAATGACCTAATTGATCATCCAATGACACAAACACACCTATTTGATGCACAAGATTGGTTAAAAACCCTAATTGGACAAGAATAAGCCTAGGGAGGACGAAAATGACCTAATTGATCATCCAATGACACAAACACACCTATTGGATAAACAAGATTGGTTAAAAACCCTAATTGGACAAGAATATGCCTAGGGAGGACGAAAATGACCTAAATGTTAATCCAATGACACAAATGAACTTATTGGATGCACAAGATTAGTTAAAAACCCTAATTGGACAAGAATAAGCCTAGGGTGGACGAAAATGCTCAAATGTTAATCCAATGACACAACTCAACTTATTGGATGCACAAGATTGGTTAAAAACCCTAATTGGACAAGAATAAGCCTAGGGAGGACGAAAATGACCTAATTGATCATCCAATTACACAAACGCACCTATTGCATGCACAAGATTCGTTAAAAATCCAAGTTGGACAAGAATATGCCTAGGAAGGACGAAAATGACCTAATTGATCATCCAATGACACAAACACACCAATTGGATGCACAAGATTGGTTAAAAACCCTAATTAATTAAGAATATGCCTAGGGAGGTCGAAAATGACCTAAATATTAATTCAATGAAACAAACAAACTTATTGGATGCACAAGATTGGTTAAAAACCCTAATTGGACAAGAATAAGCCTAGGGAGGACGAAAATGACCTAATTGATCATCCAATGACACAAACACACCTATTGGATGCACAAGATTGGTTAAAAACCCTAATTGGACAAGAATATGCCTAGGGAGGACGAAAATGACCTAAATATTAATTCAATGAAACAAACAAACATATTGGATGCACAAGATTGGTTAAAAACCCTAATTGGACAAGAATTAGCCTAGGGAGGACAAAAATGACCTAATTGATCAACCAATGACACAAACACACCTATTGGATGCACAAGATTGGTTAAAAACCCTAATTGGACAAGAATATGCCTAGGGAAGACGAAAATGACCTAAATGTTAATTCAATGACACAAACGAACTTATTGGATGCACAACATTGGTTAAAAACCCCTAATTGGACAAGAATAAGCCTAGGGAGGACGAAAATGACCTAATTGATCATCCAATGACACAAACGCACCTATTGGATGCACAAGATTGGTTAAAAACCCTAATTGGACAAGAATAAGCCTAGGGAGGACGAAAATGACCTAATTGATCATCCAATGACACAAACACACCTATTGGATGCACAAGATTGGTTAAAAACCCTAATTGGACAAGAATATGCCTAGGGAGGACGAAAATGACCTAAATATTAATTCAATGACACAAACAAAGTTATTGGATGCACAAGATTGATTAAAAACCCTAATTTGACAAGAATAAGTCTAGGTAGGACGAAAATGACCTAATTGATCATCCAATGACACAAACACACCTATTGGATGCACAAGATTGGTTTAAAACCCTAATTGGACAAGAATAAGCATAGGGAGGACGAAAACGACCTAATTGATCATCCAATGACACAAACACACCTATTGGATGCACAAGATTGGTTAAAAACCCTAATTGGACAAGAATAAGCCTAGGGAGGACGAAAATGACCTAATTGATCATCCAATGACACAAACACACCTATTGGATGCACAAGATTGGTTAAAAACCCTAATTGGACAAGAATATGCCTAGGGAGGACGAAAATGACCTAAATATTAATTCAATGACACAAACAAAGTTATTGGATGCACAAGATTGGTTAAAAACCCTAATTAGACAAGAATAAGCCTAGGGAGGACGTAAATGACCTAATTGACCATCCAATGACACAAACACACCTATTGGAAGCACAAGATTGGTTAAAAATCCTAATTGGACAAGAATAAGTCTAGGGAGGATGAAAATGACCTAATTGATCATCCAATGACACAAACACACCTATTGGATGCACAAGATTGGTGAAAAACCCTAATTGGAGAAGAATATGCCTAGGGAGGACGAAAATGACCTAATTGATCATCCAATGACACAAACACACCTATTGGAAGCACAAGATTGGTTAAAAACCCTAATTGGACAAGAATATGCCTAGGGAGGACGAAAATGACCTAAATGTTAATCCAATGACATAAACACACCTATTGGATGCACAAGATTGGTTAATAACCCTAATTGGACAAGAATATGCCTATGGAGGATGAAAATGACCTAAATGTTAATCCAATGACACAAATGAACTTATTGGATGCACAAGATTGGTTAAAAACCTTAATTGGACAAGAATAAGCCTAGGGAGGATCAAAGTGACCTAATTGATCATCCAATGAGATAAACACACCTATTGGATGCACAAGATTGGTTAAAAACCCTAATTGGACAAGAATATGCCTAGGGAGGACGAAAATGACCTAAATGTGAATCCAATGACACAAATGAACTTATTGGATGCACAAGATTGGTTAAAAACCTAATTCGACAAGAATAAGCCTAGGGAGAATGAAAATGACCTAAATGTTAATCCAATGACACAACTCAACTTAATGGATGCACAAGATTGGTTAAAAACCCTAATTGGACAAGAATAAGCTTAGGGAGGACGAAAATGACCTAATTGATCATCCAATGACACAAACACACCTATTGGACGCACAAGATTGGTTAAAAACCCTAATTGGACAAGAATATGCCTAGGGAGGACGAAAATGACCTAATTGATCATCCAATGACAGAAACACACCTATTAGATGCACAAGATTGGTTAAAAACCCTAATTGGACAAGAATATGCCTAGGGAGGACGAAAATGACCTAATTGATCATCCAATGACACAAACACACCTATTGGATGCACAAGATTGGTTAAAAACCCTAATTGGACAAGAATATGCCTAGGGAGGACGAAAATGACCTAAATGTTAATCCAATGACACAAATGAACTTATTGGAACCACAAGATTGCTTAAAAACCATAATTGGACAATAATAAGCCTAAGGAGGACGAAAATGACCTAATTGATCATCCAATGACACAAACACACCTATTGGATGCACAAGACTGGTTAAACACCCTAATTGGACAAGAATATGCCTAGGGAGGACGAAAATGACCTAAATATTAATTCAATGACACAAAAAAAGTTATTGGATGCACAAGATTGGTTAAAAACCCTAATTGGACAAGAATAAGCCTAGGGAGAACGAAAATGACCTAAATGTTAATCCAATGACACAACTCAACTTATTGGATGCACAAGATTGGTTAAAACCCCTAATTGGACAAGAATATGCCTAGGGAGGACGAAAATGACCTATTTAATCATCCAATAATACAAACACACCTATTGGATGCACAAGATTGGTTAAAAACCCTAGTTGGACAAGAACATGCCTAGGGAGGACGAAAATGACCTAATTGATCATCCAATGACACTAATGAACTTATTGGATGCACAAGATTGGTTAAAAACCCTAATTGGACAAGAATAAGCCTAGGGAAGACGAAAATGACCTAATTGATGATCCAATGACACAAACACACCTATTGGATGCACAAGATTGGTTAAAAACCCTAACTGGACAAGAATATGCCTAGGTAGGACGAAAATGACCTAATTGATCATCCAATGACACAAACACACCTATTGGATGCACAAGATTGGTTAAAAACCCTAATTGGACAAGAATATGCCTAGGGAGGACGAAAATGACCTAATTGATCATCCAATGACACAAACACACCTATTGGATGCACAAGATTGGTTAAAAACCCTAATTGGACAAGAATATGCCTAGGGAAGACGAATATGACCTAAATGTTAATCCAATAACACAAATGAACTTATTGGATGCACAAGATTGGTTAAAAACCCTAATTGGAAAAGAATAAGCCTAGGGAGAACGAAAATGACCTAAATGTTAATCCAATGACACAACTCAACTTATTGGATGCACAAGATTGGTTAAAAACCCTAATTGGACAAGAATAAGCCTAGGGAGGACGAAAATGACCTAATTGATCATCCAATGACACAAACACACCTATTGGATGCACAAGATTGGTTAAAAACCCTAATTGGACAAGAATATGCCTAGGGAGGACGAAAATGACCTAAATGTTAATCCAATGACAAATGAACTTATTGGATGTACAAGATCGGTTATAAACCCTAATTGGACAAGAATAAGCCTAGGGAGGACGAAAATGACCTAATTGATCATCCAATGACACAAACACACCTATTGGATGCACAAGATTGGTTAAAAACCCTAATCGGACAAGAATAAGCGTAGCAAGGACGAAAATGACCTAATTGATCATCCAATGACACAAACACACCTATTGGATGCACAAGATTGGTTAAAAACCCTAGTTGGACAAGAACATGCCTAGGGAGGACGAAAATGACCAATTGATCATCCAATGACACTAATGAACTTATTGGATGCACAAGATTGGTTAAAAACCCTAATTGGACAAGAATAAGCCTAGGGAGGACAAAAATGACCTAATTGATCATCCAATGACACAAACACACCTATTGGATGCACAAGATTGGTTAAAAACCCTAATTGGACAAGAATATGCCTAGGGAGGACGAAAAAGACCTAATTGATCATCCAATGACACAAACACACCTATTGGACGCACAAGATCGGTTAAAAACCCTAATTGGACAAGAATAAGCCTAGGGAGGACGAAAATGACCTAATTGATCATCCAATGACACAAACACACCTATTGGATGCACAAGATTGGTTAAAAACCCTAATTGGACAAGAATATGCCTAGGGAGGACGAAAATGACCTAATTGATCATCCAATGACACAAACAAAGTTATTGGATGCACAAGATTGGTTAAAAACCCTAATTGGACAAGAATAAGTCTAGGGAGGACGAAAATGACCTAATTGATCATCCAATGACACAAACACACCTATTGGATGCACAAGATTGGTTAAAAACCTAATTGGACAAGAATAAGCCTAGAAAGGACGAAAATGACCTAATTGATCATCCAATGACACAAACACACCTATTGGATGCACAAGATTGGTTAAAAACCCTAATTGGAAAAGAATACGCTTAGGGAGGACGAAAATGACCTAAATATTAATTCAATGACACAAATAAAGTTATTGGATGCACATGATTGGTTAAAAACCCTAATTGGACAAGAATAAGTCTAGGGAGGACGAAAATGACCTAATTGATCATCCAATGACACAAACACACCTATTGGATGCACAAGATTGGTTAAAAACCCTAATTGGACAAGAATAAGCCTAGGGAGGACGAAAATGACCTAATTGATCATCCAATGACACAAACACACCTATTGGATGCACAAGATTGGTTAAAAACCCTAATTGGACAAGAATATGCCTAGGGAGGACGAAAATGACCTAATTGATCATCCAATGACACAAACACACCTATTGGATGCACAAGATTGGTTAAAAACCCTAATTGGACAAGAATATGCCTAGGGAGGACGAAAATGACCTAAATATTAATTCAATGACACAAACAAAGTTATTGGATGCACAAGATTGGTTGAAAACCCTAATTGGACAAGAATATGTCTAGGGAGGACGAAAATGACCTAAATGTTAATCCAATGACACAAATGAACTTATTGGATGCACAACACTGGTAAAAAACCCTAATTGGACAAGAGTAAGCCTAGGAAGGACGAAAATAACCTAATTGATCATCCAATGACACAAACACACCTATTGGATGCACAAGATTGGTTAAAAACCCTAATTGGACAAGAATATGCCTAGGGAGGACGAAAATGACCTAAATATTAATTCAATGACAAAAACAAAGTTATTGGATGCACATGATTGGTTAAAAACCCTAATTGGACAAGAATAAGCCTAGGGAGGACGAAAATGACCTAATTGATCATCCAATGACACAAACACACCTATTGGATGCACAAGATTGGTTAAAAACCCTAATTGGACAAGAATATGCCTAGGGAGGACGAAAATGACCTAAATTGATCATCCAATGACACAAACACACCTATTGGATGCACAAGATTGGTTAAAAACCCTAATTGGACAAGAATATGCCTAGGGAGGACGAAAATCACCTAAATTGATCATCCAATGACACAAACACACCTATTGGATGCACAAGATTGGTTAAAAACCCTAATTGGACAAGAATATGCCTAGGGAGGATGAAAATGACCTAAATGTTAATCCAATGACACAAATGAACTTATTGGATGCACAAGATTGGTTAAAAACCCTAATTGGACAAGAATAAGCCTAGGGAGGATCAAAGTGACCTAATTGATCATCCAATGAGATAGACACACATATTGGATGCACAAGATTGGTTAAAAACCCTAATTGGACAAGAATATGCCTAGGGAGGACGAAAATGACCTAAATGTGAATCCAATGACACAAATGAACTTATTGGATGCACAAGATTGGTTAAAAACCTAATTCGACAAGAATAAGCCTAGGGAGAATCAAAATGACCTAAATGTTAATCCAATGACACAACTCAATTTATTGGATGCACAAGATCGGTTAAAAACCCTAATTGGACAAGAATAAGCCTAGGGAGGACGAAAATGACCTAATTGATCATCCAATGACACAAACACACCTATTGGATGCACAAGATTGGTTAAAAACCCTAATTGGACAAGAATATGCCTAGGGAGGACGAAAATGACCTAAATGTTAATCCAATGACACAAATGAACTTATTGGATGCACAAGATTTGTTAAAAACCCTAATTGGACAAGAATAAGCATAGGGAGGATCAAAGTGACCTAATTGATCATCCAATGAGATAAACACACCTATTGGATGCACAAGATTGGTTAAAAACCCTAATTGGACAAGAATATGCCTAGGGAGGACGAAAATGACCTAAATGTGAATCCAATGACACAAATGAACTTATTGGATGCACAAGATTGGTTAAAAACCTAATTCGACAAGAATAAGCCTAGGGAGAATGAAAATGACCTAAATGTTAATCCAATGACACAACTCAACTTATTGGATGCACAAGATTGGTTAAAAACCCTAATTCGACAAGAATAAGCCTATGGAGAACGAAAATGACCTAATTGATCATCCAATGACACAAACACACCTATTGGATGCACAAGATTGGTTAAAAACCGTAATTGGACAAGAATATGCCTAGGGAGGACGGATATGACCTAAATGTTAATCCAATGACCCAAATGAACTTATTGGATGCACAAGAGTGGTTAAAAACCCTAATTGGACAAGAATAAGCCTAGGGAGAACAAAAATGACCTAAATGTTAATCCAATGACACAACTCAACTTATTGGATGCACAAGATTGGTTAAAAACCCTAATTGGACAAGAATAAGCCTAGGGAGGACGAAAATGACCTAATTGATCATCCAATGACACAAACACACCTATTGGATGCACAAGATTGGTTAAAAACCCTAGTTGGACAAGAACATGCCTAGGGAGGACGAAAATGACCTAATTAATCATCCAATGACACTAATGAACTTATTGGATGCACAAGATTGGTTAAAAACCCTAATTGGACAAGAATAAGCCTAGGGAGGACGAAAATGACTTAATTGATCATCCAATGACACAAACACACCTATTGGAAGCACAAGATTGGTTAAAAACCCTAATTGGACAAGAATATGCCTAGGGAGGACGAAAATGACCTAATTGATCATCCAATGACACAAACACACCTACTGGATGCACAAGATTGGTGAAAAACCCTAATTGGACAAAAATATGCCTAGGGAGGACGAAAATGACCTAATTGATCATCCAATGACACTAACACACCTATTGGATGCACAAGATTGGTTAAAAACCCTAATTGGACAAGAATATGCCTAGGGAGGACGAAAATGACCTAAATTGATCATCCAATGACACAAACACACCTATTGGATGCACAAGATTGGTTAAAAACCCTAATTGGACAAGAATATGCCTAGGGAGGATGAAAATGACCTAAATGTTAATCCAATGACACAAATGAACTTATTGGATGCACAAGATTGGTTAAAAACCCTAATTGGACAAGAATAAGCCTAGGGAGGATCAAAGTGACCTAATTGATCATCCAATGAGATAGACACACATATTGGATGCACAAGATTGGTTAAAAACCCTAATTGGACAAGAATATGCCTAGGGAGGACGAAGATGACCTAAATGTGAATCCAATGACACAAATGAACTTATTGGATGCACAAGATTGGTTAAAAACCTAATTCGACAAGAATAAGCCTAGGGAGAATGAAAATGACCTAAATGTTAATCCAATGACACAACTCAACTTATTGGATGCACAAGATTGGTTAAAAACCCTAGTTCGACAAGAATAAGCCTATGGAGAACGAAAATGACCTAATTGATCATCCAATGACACAAACACACCTATTGGATGCACAAAATTGGTTAAAAACTGTAATTGGACAAGAATATGCCTAGGGAGGACGGATATGACCTAAATGTTAATCCAATGACACAAATGAACTTATTGGATGCACAAGATTGGTTAAAAACCCTAATTGGACAAGAATAAGCCTAGGGAGAACAAAAATGACCTAAATGTTAATCCAATGACACAACTCAACTTATTGGATGCACAAGATTGGTTAAAAACCCTAATTGGACAAGAATAAGCCTAGGGAGGACGAAAATGACCTAATTGATCATCCAATGACACAAACACACCTATTGGATGCACAAGATTGGTTAAAAACCCTAGTTGGACAAGAACATGCCTAGGGAGGACGAAAATGACCTAATTGATCATCCAATGAAACTAATGAACTTATTGGATGCACAAGATTGTTTAAAAACACTAATTGGACAAGAATAAGCCTAGGGAGGACGAAAATGACCTAATTGATCATCCAATGACACAAACACACCTATAGGATGCACAAGATTGGTTAAAAACCCTAATTGGACAAGAATATGCCTAGGGAGGACGAAAACGACCTAATTGATCATCCAATGACACAAACAAACCTATTGGATGAACAAGATTGGTTAAAAACCCTAATTGGACAAGAATAAGCCTAGGGAGGACGAAAATGACCTAATTGATCATCCAATGACACAAACACACCTATTGGATGCACAAGATTGGTTAAAAACCCTAATTGGACAAGAATATGCCTAGGGAGGACGAAAATGACATAATTGATCATCCAATGACACAAACACACCTATTGGATGCACAAGATTGGTTAAAAACCCTAATTGGACAAGAATAAACCTAGGGAGGACGAAAATGACCTAATTGATCATCCAATGACACAAACACACCTATTGGATGCACAAGATTGGTTAAAAACCCTAATTGGATAAGAATATGCCTAGGGAGGACGAAAATGACCTAATTGATCATCCAATGACACAAACACACCTATTGGATGCACAAGATTGGTTAAAAAGCTTAATTGGACAAGAATAAGCCTAGGGAGGACGAAAATGACCTAATTGATCATCCAATGACACAAACACACCTATTGGATGCACAAGATTGGTTAAAAACCCTAATTGGACAAGAATATGCCTAGGGAGGACGAAAATGACCTAATTGATCATCCAATGACACAAACACACCTATTGGATGCACAAGATTGGTTAAAAACCCTAATTGGACCAAAAAATGCCTAGGGAGGACGAAAATGACCTAATTGATCATCCAATGACACAAATACACCTATTGGATGCACAAGATGGGTTAAAAACCCTAATTGGACAAGAATATGCCTAAGGAGGACGAAAATGACCTAAATGTTAATCCAATGACACAAATGAACTTATTAGATGTACAAGATTGGTTAAAAACCCTAATTGGACAAGAATAAGCCTAGGGAGGACGAAAATGACCTAATTGATCATCCAATGACACAAACACACCTATTGGATGCACAAGATTGGTTAAAAACCCTAATTGGACAAGAATATGCCTAGGGAGGACGAAAATGACCTAATTGATCATCCAATGACACAAACACACCTATTGGATACACAAGATCGGTTAAAAACCCTAATTGGACAAGAATAAGCCTAGGGAGGACGAAAATGACCTAATTGATCATCCAATGACACAAACACACCTATTGGATGCACAAGATTGGTTAAAAACCCTAATTGGACAAGAATATGCCTAGGGAGGACGAAAATGACCTAATTGATCATCCAACGACACAAACACACCTATTGGATGCACAAGATAGGTTAAAAACCCTAATTGGACAAGAATAAGCCTAGGGAGGACGAAAATGACCTAATTGATCATCCAATGACACAAACACACCTATTGGATGCACAAGATTGGTTAAAAACCCTAATTGGACAAGAATATGCCTAGGGAGGACGAAAATGACCTAAATGCTAATCCAATGACACAAACACACCTATTGGATGCACAAGATTGGTTAAAAACCCTAATTGGACAAGAATAAGCCTAGGGAGGACGAAAATGACCTAAATGTTAATCCAATGACACAAACACACCTATTGGATGTACAAGATTGGTTAAAAACCCTAATTGGACAAGAATAAGCCTAGGGAGGACGAAAATGACCTAATTGATCATCCAATGACACAAACACACCTATTGGATGCACAAGATTGGTTAAAAACCCTAATTGGACAAGAATATGCCTAGGGAGGACGAAAATGACCTAATTCATAATCCAATGACACAAACACACCTATTGGATGCACAACATTGGTTAAAAACCCTAATTGGACAAGAATAAGCCTAGGGAGGACGAAAATGACCTAATTGATCATCCAATGACACAAACACACCTATTGGATGCACAAGATTGGTTAAAAACCCTAATTGGACAAGAATATGCCTAGGGAGGACGAAAATGACCTAAATATTAATTCAATGACACAAACAAACTTATTTGAGGCACAAGATTGGTTAAAAACCCTAATTGGCCAAGAATAAGCCTAGGGAGGACGAAAATGACCTAATTGATCATCCAATGACACAAACACACCTATTGGATGCACAAGATTGGTTAAAAACCCTAATTGGACAAGAATAAGCCTAGGGAGGACGAAAATGACCTAATTGATCATCCAATGACACAAACACACCTATTGGATGCACAAGATTGGTTAAAAACCCTAATTGGACAAGAATATGCCTAGGGAGGATGAAAATGACCTAAATATTAATTCGATGACACAAACAAAGTTATTGGATGCACAAGATTGGTTAAAAACCCTAATTGGACAAGAATAAGCCTAGGGAGGACGAAAATGACCTAATTGATCATCCAATGACACAAACACACCTATTGGATGCACAAGATTGGTTAAAAACCCTAATTGGACAAGAAAATGCCTAGGGAGGACGAAAATGACCTAAATGTTAATCCAATGACACAAATGATCTTATTAGATGTACAAGATTGGTTAAAAACCCTAATTGGACAAGAATAAGCCTAGGGAGGACGAAAATGACCTAATTGATCATCCAATGACACAAACACACCTATTGGATGCACAAGATTGGTTAAAAACCCTAATTGGACAAGAATATGCCTAGGGAGGACGAAAATGACCTAATTGATCATCCAATGACACAAACACACCTATTGGATGCACAAGATTGGTTAAAAACCCTAATTGGACAAGAATATGCCTAGGGAGGACGAAAATGACCTAAATATTAATTCAATGACACAAACAAAGTTATTGGATGCACAAGATTGGTTGAAAACCCTAATTGGACAAGAATATGTCTAGGGAGGACGAAAATGACCTAAATGTTAATCCAATGACACAAATGAACTTATTGGATGCACAACACTGGTAAAAAACCCTAATTGGACAAGAGTAAGCCTAGGAAGGACGAAAATAACCTAATTGATCATCCAATGACACAAACACACCTATTGGATGCACAAGATTGGTTAAAAACCCTAATTGGACAAGAATATGCCTAGGGAGGACGAAAATGACCTAAATATTAATTCAATGACAAAAACAAAGTTATTGGATGCACATGATTGGTTAAAAACCCTAATTGGACAAGAATAAGCCTAGGGAGGACGAAAATGACCTAATTGATCATCCAATGACACAAACACACCTATTGGATGCACAAGATTGGTTAAAAACCCTAATTGGACAAGAATATGCCTAGGGAGGACGAAAATGACCTAAATTGATCATCCAATGACACAAACACACCTATTGGATGCACAAGATTGGTTAAAAACCCTAATTGGACAAGAATATGCCTAGGGAGGACGAAAATCACCTAAATTGATCATCCAATGACACAAACACACCTATTGGATGCACAAGATTGGTTAAAAACCCTAATTGGACAAGAATATGCCTAGGGAGGATGAAAATGACCTAAATGTTAATCCAATGACACAAATGAACTTATTGGATGCACAAGATTGGTTAAAAACCCTAATTGGACAAGAATAAGCCTAGGGAGGATCAAAGTGACCTAATTGATCATCCAATGAGATAGACACACATATTGGATGCACAAGATTGGTTAAAAACCCTAATTGGACAAGAATATGCCTAGGGAGGAAGAAAATGACCTAAATGTGAATCCAATGACACAAATGAACTTATTGGATGCACAAGATTGGTTAAAAACCTAATTCGACAAGAATAAGCCTAGGGAAAATGAAAATGACCTAAATGTTAATCCAATGACACAACTCAACTTATTGGATGCACAAGATTGGTTAAAAACCCTAATTGGACAAGAATAAGCCTATGGAGGACGAAAATGACCTAATTGATCATCCAATGACACAAACACACCTATTGGATGCACAAGATTGGTTAAAAACCCTAATTGGACAAGAATGTGCCTAGGGAGGACGGATATGACCTAAATGTTAATCCAATGACACAAATGAACTTATTGGATGCACAAGATTGGTTAAAAACCCTAATTGGACAACAATAAGCCTAGGGAGAACGAAAATGACCTAAATGTTAATCCAATGACACAACTAAACTTATTGGATGCACAAGATTGGTTAAAAACCCTAATTGGACAAGAAAAAGCCTAGGGAGGACGAAAATGACATAATTGATCATCCAATGACACAAACACACCTATTGGATGCACAAGATTGGTTAAAAACCCTAGTTGGACAAGAACATGCCTAGGGAGGACGAAAATGACCTAATTGATCATCCAATGACACTAATGAACTTATTAGATGCACAAGATTGGTTAAAAACCCTAATTGGACAAGAATAAGCCTAGGGAGGACGAAAATGACCTAATAGATCATCCAATGACACAAACACACCTATTGGATGCACAAGATTGGTTAAAAACCCTAATTGGACAAGAATATGCCTAGGGAGGACGAAAATGACCTAATTGATCATCCAATGACACAAACACACCTATTGGATGCACAAGATTGGTTAAAAACCCTAATTGGACAAGAATATGCCTAGGGAGGACGAAAATGACCTAAATATTAATTCAATGACACAAACAAACTTATTGGATGCACAAGATTGGTTAAAAACCCTAATTGGATAATAATATGCCTAGGGAGGACGAAAATGACCTAATTGATCATCCAATGACACTAATGAACTTATTGGATGCACAAGATTGGTTAAAAACCCTAATTGGACAAGAATAAGCCTAGGGAGGACGAAAATGACCTAATTGATCATCCAATGACACAAACACACCTATTGGATGCACAAGATTGGTTAAAAACCCTAATTGGACAAGAATATGCCTAGGGAGGACGAAAATGACCTAATTGATCATCCAATGACACAAACACACCTATTGGATGCACAAGATTGGTTAAAAACCCTAATTGGACCAAAAAATGCCTAGGGAGGACGAAAATGACCTAATTGATCATCCAATGACACAAATACACCTATTGGATGCACAAGATGGGTTAAAAACCCTAATTGGACAAGAATATGCCTAAGGAGGACGAAAATGACCTAAATGTTAATCCAATGACACAAATGAACTTATTAGATGTACAAGATTGGTTAAAAACCCTAATTGGACAAGAATAAGCCTAGGGAGGACGAAAATGACCTAATTGATCATCCAATGACACAAACACACCTATTGGATGCACAAGATTGGTTAAAAACCCTAATTGGACAAGAATATGCCTAGGGAGGACGAAAATGACCTAATTGATCATCCAATGACACAAATGACCTTATTGGATGAACAAGATTTGTTAAAAACCCTAATTAGACAAGAATAATCCTAGGGATGACGAAAATGACCTAAATGTTAATCCAATGACACAACACACCTATTGGATGCACAAGATTGGTTAAAAACCCTAATTGGACAAGAATATGCCTAGGGAGGACGAAAATGACCTAATTAATCATCCAATGACACAAACACACCTATTGGATGCACAAGATTGGTTAAAAACCAAAATTGGACAAGAATAAGCCTAGGGAGGACGAAAATGACCTAATTGATCATCCATTGCCACAAACACAGCTATTGGATACACAAGATTGATTAAAAACCCTAATTGGACAAGAATAAACCTAGGGATGACGAAAATGAGCTAAATGTTAATCCAATGACACAACTCAACTTATTGGATGCACAAGATTGGTTAAAAACCCTAATTGGACAAGAATAAGCCTAGGGAGGACGAAAATGACCTAATTGATCATCCAATGACACAAACACACCTATTGGATGCACAAGATTGGTTAAAAACCCTAATTGGACAAGAATATGCCTAGGGAGGACGAAAATGACCTAATTGATCATCCAATGACACAAATGAACTTATTGGATGCACAAGATTAGTTAAAAACCCTAATTGGACAAGAATATGCCTAGGGAGGACAAAAATAACCTAATTGATCATCCAATGACACAAACACACCTATTGGATGCACAAGATTGGTTTAAAACCCTAATTGGACAAGAATAAGCCTAGGGAGGACGAAAATGACCTAATTGATCATCCAATGACACAAACACACCTATTGGATGCACAAGATTGGTTAAAAACCCTAATTGGACAAGAATATGCCTAGGGAGGACGAAAATGACCTAAATGTTAATCCAATAACACAAATGAACTTATGGGATGCACAAGATTGGTTAAAAACCCTAATTGGACAAGAATAAGCCTTGGGAGAACGAAAATGACCTAATTGATCATTCTATGACACAAACACACCTATTGGATGCACAAGACTGGTTAAAAACACTAATTGGACAAGAATATGCCTAGGAAGGACGAAAATGACCTAATTGATCATCCAATGACACAAACACACTTATTGGAAGCACAAGATTGGTTAAAAACCCTAATTGGACAAGAATAAGCCTAGGGAGGACGAAAATGACCTAATTGATCATCCAATGACACAAACACACTTATTGGATGCACAAGATTGGTTAAAAACCCTAATTGGACAAGAATAAGCTTAGGGAGGACGAAAATGACCTAATTGATCATCCAATGACACAAACACACCTATTGGATGCACAAGATTGGTTAAAAACCCTAATTGGACAAGAATAAGCCTAGGGAGGACGAAAATGACCTCAATGGTAATCCAATGACACAACTCAACTTATTGGATGCACAAGATTGGTTAAAAACCCTAATTGGACAAGAATAAGCCTAGGGAGGACGAAAATGACCTAATTGATCATCCAATGACACAAACACACCTATTGGATGCACAAGATTGGTTAAAAACCCTAATTGGACAACAATATGCCTAGGGAGGACGAAAGTGACCTAATTGATCATCCAATGACACAAACACACCTATTGGATGCACAAGATTGGTTAAAAACCCTAATTGGACAAGAATATGCCTAGGGAGGACGAAAATGACCTAAATGATAATCCAATGACACAAATGAACTTATTGGATGCACAAGATTGGTTAAAAACCCTAATTGGACAAGAATAAGCCTAGGGAGAACGAAAATGACCTAAATGTTAATCCAATGACACAACTCAACTTATTGGATGCACAAGATTGGTTAAAAACCCTAATTGGACAAGAATAAGCCTAGGGAGGACGAAAATGACCTAATTGATCATCCAATGACTCAAACACACCTATTGGATGCACAATATTGGTTAATAACCCTAATTGGACAAGAATATGCTTAGGGAGGACGAAAATGACCTAAATATTAATTCAATGACACAAACAACGTTATTGGATGCACAAGATTGGTTAAAAACCCTAATTGGACAAGAATATGCCTAGGGAGGACGAATATGACCTGAATGTTAATCCAATGACACAAATGAACTTATTGGATGCACAAGATTGGTTAAAAACCCTAATTGGACAAGAATAAGCCTAGGGAGAACGAAAATGACCTAAATGTTAATCCAATGACACAACTCAACTTATTGGATGCACAAGATTGGTTAAAAACCCTAATTGGACAAGAATATGCCTAGGGAGGACGAAAATGACCTAATTGATCATCCAATGACACAAACACACCTATTGGATGCACAATATTTGTTAATAACCCTAATTGGACAAGAATATGCTTAGGGAGGACGAAAATGACCTAAATGTTAATCCAATGACACAACTCAACTTATTGGATGCACAAGATTGGTTAAAAACCCTAATTGGACAAGAATAAGCCTAGGGAGGACAAAAATGACCTAATTGATCATCCAATGACACAAACACACCTATTGGATGCACAAGATTGGTTAAAAACCCTAGTTGGACAAGAATATGCCTAGGGAGGACGAAAATGACCTAATTGATCATCCAATGACACAAACACACCTATTGGATGCACAAGATTGGTTAAAAACCCTAGTTGGACAAGAATATGCCTAGGGAGGACGAAAATGACCTAATTGATCATCCAATGACACAAATGAACTTATTGGATGCACAAGATTGGTTTAAAACCCTAGTTGGACAAGAATAAGCCTAGGGAGGACGAAAATGACCTAATTGATCATCCAATGACACAAACACACCTATTGGATGCACAAGATTGGTTAAAAACCCTAATTGGACAAGAATATGCCTAGGGAGGACGAAAATGACCTAATTGATCATCCAATGACACAAACACACCTATTGGATGCACAAGATTGGTTAAAAACCCTAATTGGACAAGAATATGATTAAGGAGGACGAATATGACCTAAATGTTAATCCAATAACACAAATGAACTTATTGGATGCACATGATTGGTTAAAAACCCTAATTGGACAAGAATAAGCCTAGGGAGAACGAAAATGACCTAAATGTTAATCCGATGACACAACTCAACTTATTGGATGCACATGATTGGTTAAAAACCCTAATTGGACAAGAAAAATTCTAGGGAGGACGAAAATGACCTAATTGATGATCCAATGACACAAACAAACTTATCGGATGCACAAGATTGGTTAAAAACCCTAATTGGACAAGAATAAGCCTAGGGAGGACGAAAATGACCTAATTGATCATCCAATGACACAAACACACCTATTGGATGCACAAGATTGGTTAAAAACCCTAATTGGACAAGAATAAGCCTAGGGAGGACGAAAATGACCTAATTGATCATCATTTGCCACAAACACACCTATTGGATGCACAAGCTTGGTTAAAAACCCTAATTGGACAAGAATATGCCTAGGGAGGACGAAAATGACCTAATTGATCATCCAATGACACAAACACACCTATTGGATGCACAAGATTGGTTAAAAACCCTAATTGGACAAGAATATGCCTAGGGAGGACGGATATGACCTAAATTTTAATCCAATGACACAAATTAACTTATTGGATGCACAAGATTGGTTAAAAACCCTAATTGGACAAGAATAAGCCTAGGGAGGACGAAAACGACCTAATTGATCATCCAATGACACAAACACACCTATTGAATGCACAAGATTGGATAAAAACCCTAATTAGACAAGAATATGCCTAGGGAGGACGAATATGACCTAAATATTAATTCAATGACACAAACAAAGTTATTGGATGCACAAGATTGGTTAAAAACCCTAATTGAACAAGAATAAGGCAAGGGAGGACGAAAATGACCTAATTGATCATCCAATGACACAAACACACCTATTGGATGCACAAGATTGGTTTAAAACCCTAATTGGACAAGAATAAGCCTAGGGAGGACGAAAATGACCTAATTGATCATCCAATGACACAAATGAACTTATTGGATGCAAAAGATTGGTGAAAAACCCTAATTGGACAAGAATAAACCTAGGGAGGACGAAATAGACCTAATTGATCATCCAATGACTCAAACACACCTATTGGATGCACAAGATTGGTTAAAAACCCTAGTTGGACAAGAACATGCCTAGGGAGGACGAAAATGACCTAATTGATCATCCAATGACACTAATGAACTTATTGGATGCACAAGATTGGTTAAAAACCCTAATTGGACAAGAATAAGCCTAGGGAGGACAAAAATGACCTAATTGATCATCCAGTGACACAAACACACCTATTGGATGCACAAGATTGGTTAAAAACCCTAATTGGACAAGAATATGCTTAGGGAGGACGAAAATGACCTAATTGATCATCCAATGAGATAAACACACCTATTGGATGCACAAGATTGGTTAAAAACCCTAATTGGACAAGAATATGCCTAGGGAGGACGAATATGACCTAAATGTTAATCCAATGACACAAATGAACTTATTGGATGCACAAGATTGGTTAAAAACCCTAATTGGACAAGAATATGCCTAGGGAGGACGAAAATGACCTAAGTATTAATTCAATGACACAAACAAAGTTATTGGATGCACAAGATTGGTTAAAAACCCTAATTGGACAAGAATAAGCCTAGGGAGGACGAAAATGACCTAATTGATCATCCAATGACACAAACACACCTATTGGATGCACAAGATTGGTTAAAAACCGTAATTGGACAAGAATATGCCTAGGGAGGACGGAAATGACCTAAATGTTATTCCAATCACACAACTCAACTTATTGGATGCACAAGATTGGTTAAAAACCCTAATTGGACAAGAATAAGCCTAGGGAGGACGAAAATGACCTAATTGATCATCCAATGACACAAACACACCTATTGGATGCACAAGATTGGTTAAAAACCCTAGTTGGACAAGAACATGCCCAGGGAGGACGAAAGTGACCTAATTGATCATCCAATGACACTAATGAACTTATTGGATGCACAAGATTGGTTAAAAACCCTAATTGGACAAGAATAAGCCTAGGAAGGACGAAAATGACCTAAATGTTAATCCAATCACACAACTCAACTTTTTGGATGCACAAGATTGGTTAAAAACCGTAATTGGACAAGAATAAGCCTAGGGAGGACGAAAATGACCTAATTGATCATCCAATGATACAAACACACCTATTGGATGCACAAGATTGGTTTAAAACCCTAATTGGATAAGAATAAGCCTAGGGAGGACGAAAATGATCTAATTGATCATCCAATGACACAAATGAACTTATTGGATGCAAAAGATTGGTTAAAAACCCTAATTGGACAAGAATAAGCTTAGGGAGGACGAAAATGACCTAATTGATCATCCAATGACACAAACACACCTATTGGATGCACAAGATTGGTTAAAAACCCTAATTGGACAAGAATAAGCCTAGGGAGGACGAAAATGACCTAATTGATCATCCAATGACACAAACACACCTATTGGATGCACAAGATTGGTTAAAAACCCTAATTGGACAAGAATAAGCCTAGGGAGAACGAAAATGACCCAAATGTTAATCCAATGACACAACTCAACTTATTGGATGCACAAGATTGGTTAAAAACCCTAATTGGACAAGAATAAGCCTAGGGGGGACGAAAATGACCTAATTGATCATCAATGACACAAACACACACTTATTGGATGCACAGGATTGGTTAAAAACCCTAATTGGACAAGAATATGCTTAGGGAGGACGAAAACGACCTAATTGATCATCCAATGACACAAACACACCTATTGGATGCACAAGATTGGTTAAAAACTCTAATTGGACAAGAACATGCCTAGGGAGGACGAAAATGACCTAATTGATCATCCAATGACACTAATGAACTTATTGGATGCACAAGATTGGTTAAAAACCCTAATTGGACAAGAATAAGCCTAGGGAGGACGAAAATGACCTAATTGATGATCCAATGACACAAACACACCTATTGGATGCACAAGATTGATTAAAAACCCTAACTGGACAAGAATATGCCTAGGTAGGACGAAAATGACCTAATTGATCATCCAATGACACAAACACACCTATTGGATGCACAAGATTGGTTAAAAACCCTAATTGGACAAGAATATGCCTAGGGAGGACGAAAATGACCTAATTGATCATCCAATGACACAAACACACCTATTGGATGCACAAGATTGGTTAAAAACCCTAATTGGACAAGAATATGCCTAGGGAAGACGAATATGACCTAAATGTTAATCCAATAACACAAATGAACTTATTGGATGCACAAGATTGGTTAAAAACCCTAATTGGACAAGAATAAGCCTAGGGAGGACGAAAATGACCAAATTGGTCATCCAATGACACAAACACACCTATTGGATGCACAAGATTGGTTAAAAACCCTAATTGGACAAGAATATGTCTAGGGAGGACGAAAAGGACCTAAATATTAATTCAATGACACAAACAAACTTATTGGATGCACAAGATTGGTTAAAAACCCTAATTGGACAAGAATAAGCCTAGGGAGGACGAAAATGACCTAATTGATCATCCAATGACACAAACACACCTATTGGATGCACAAGATTGGTTAAAAACCCTAGTTGGACAAGAACATGCCTAGGGAGGACGAAAATGACCTAATTGATCATCCAATGACACTAATGAACTTATTGGATGCACAAGATTGGATAAAAACACTAATTGGACAAGAGTAAGCCTAGGGAGGACGAAAATGACCTAATTGATCATCCAATGACACAAACACACCTATTGGATGCACAAGATTGGTTAAAAACCCTAACTGGACAAGAATATGCCTAGGGAGGACGAAAATGACCTAATTGATCATCCAATGACACAAATGAACTTATTGGATGCACAAGATTGGTTCAAAACCTTAATTGGACAGGAATAAGCCTAGGGAGGACGAAAATTACCTAATTGATCATCCAATGACACAAACACACCTATTGGATGCACAAGATTGGTTAAAAACCCTAGTTGGACAAGAACATGCCTAGGGAGGACGAAAATGACCTAATTGATCATCCAATGACACAAATGAACTTATTGGATGTACAAGATTGGTTAAAAACCCTAATTGGACAAAAATAAGCCTAGGGAGGACGAAAATGACCTAATTGATCATCCAATGACACAAACACACCTATTGGATGCACAAGATTGGTTAAAAACCCTAGTTGGACAAGAATATGCCTAGGGAGGACGAAAATGACCTAATTGATCATCCAATGACACAAATGAACTTATTGGATGCACAAGATTGGTTAAAAACCCTAGTTGGACAAGAATATGCTTAGGGAGGACAAAAATGACCTAATTGATCATCCAATGACACAAATGAACTTATTGGAAGCACAAGATTTGTTAAAAACCCTAATTGGACAAGAATAAGCCTAGGGAGGACGAAAATGACCTAATTAAACATCCAATGACACAAACACACCTATTGGATGCACAAGATTGGTTAAAAACGCTAATTGGACAAGAATATGCCTTGGGAGGACGAAAATGACCTAAATTTTAATCCAATGACACAACTCAACTTATTGGATGCACAAGATTGGTTAAAAACCCTAATTGGACAAGAATAAGCCTAGGGAGGACGAAAATAACCTAATTGATCATCCAATGACATAAACACACCTATTGGATGCACAAGATTGGTTAAAAACCCTAATTGGACAAGAATAAGCCTAGGGAGGACGAAAATGACCTAATTGATCATCCAATGACACAAACACACCTATTGGATGCACAAGATTGGTTAAAAACCCTAATTGGACAAGAATAAGCCTAGGGAGGACGAAAATGACCTAATTGATCATCCAATGACACAAACACACCTATTGGATGCACAAGATTGGTTAAAAACCCTAATTGGACAAGAATAAGCCTAGGGAGGACGAAAATGACCTAATTGATCATCCAATGACACAAGCACACCTATTGGATGCACAAGGTTGGTTAAAAACCCTAATTGGACAAGAATAAGCCTAGGGAGGACGAAAATGACCTAATTGATCATCCAATGACACAAACACACCTATTGGATGCACAAGATTGGTTAAAAACCCTAATTGGACAAAAATAAGCCTAGGGAGGACAAAAATGACCTAATTGATCATCCAATGACACAAACACACCTGTTGGATGCACAAGTTTGGTTAAAAACCCTAATTGGACAAGAATAAGCCTAGGGAGGACGAAAATGACCTAATTGATCATCCAATGACACAAACACACCTATTGGATGCACAAGATTGGTTAAAAACCCTAATTGGACAAGAATAAGCCTAGGGAGGACGAAAATGACCTAATTGATCATCCAATGACACAAACACACCTATTGGATGCACAAGATTGGTTAAAAACCCTAATTGGACAAGAATAAGCCTAGGGAGAACGAAAATGACCTAAATGTAAATCCAATGACACAACTCAACTTATTGGATGCACAAGATTGGTTAAAAACCCTAATTGGACAAGAATAAGCCTAGGGAGGACGAAAATGACCTAATTGATCATCCAATGACACAAACACACCTATTGGATGCACAAGATTGGTTAAAAACCCTAATTGGACAAGAACAAGCCTAGGGAGGACGAAAATGACCTAAATGTTAATCCAATGACACAAACACACCTATTGGATGCACAACATTGGTTAAAAACCCTAATTGGACTAGAATAAGCTTAGGGAGGACGAAAATGACCTAATTGATCATCCAATGTCACAAACACACCTATTGGAAGCACAAGATTGGTTAAAAACCCTAATTGGACAAGAATATGACTAGGAAGGACGAAAATGACCTAAATGTTAATCCAATGACAGAAATGAACTTATTGGATGCACAAGATTGGTTAAAAACCCTAATTGGACAAGAATAAGCCTAGGGAGGACGAAAATGACCTAATTGATCATCCAATGACACAAACACACCTATTGGATGCACAAGATTGGTTAAAAACCCTAATTGGACAAGAATATGCCTAGGGAGGAGGAAAATGACCTAAAAATTAATTCAATGACACAAACAAAGTTATTGGATGCACAAGATTGGTTAAAAACCCTAATTGGACAAGAATAAGCCTAGGGAGGACGAAAATGACCTAATTGATCATCCAATGACACAAACACACCTATTGGATGCACAAGATTGGTTAAAAACCCTAAGTGGACAAGAATAAGCCTAGGGAGGACGAAAATGACTTAAATGTTAATCCAATGACAAAACTCAACTTATTGGATGCACAAGATTGGTTAAAAACCCTAATTGGACAAGAATAAGCCTAGGGAGGACGAAAATGACCTAATTGATCATCCAATGACACAAACACACCTATTGGATGCACAAGATTGGTTAAAAACCCTAATTGGACAAGAATAAGCCTAGGGAGGACGAAAATGACCTAATTGATCATCCAATGACACAAACACACCTATTGGATGCACAAGATTGGTTAAAAACCCTAATTGGACAAGAATAAGCCTAGGGAGGACGAAAATGACCTAATTGATCATCCAATGACAGAAACACACCGATTGGATTCACAAGATTGGTTAAAAACCCTAATTCGACAAGAATATGCCTAAGGAGGACGAAAATGACCTAAATATTAATTCAATGACACAAACAAAGTTATTGGATGCACAAGATTGGTTAAAAACCCTAATTGGACAAGAATAAGCCTTGGGATGATGAAAATGACCTAATTGATCATCCAATGACACAAACACACCTATTGGATGCACAAGATTGGTTAAAAACCCTAATTGGACAAGAATAAGCCTAGGGAGGACGAAAATGACCTAATTGATCATCCAATGACACAAACACACCTATTGGATGCACAAGATTGGTTAAAAACCCTAATTGGACAAGAATAAGCCTAGGGAGGACGAAAATGACCTAATTGATCATCCAATGACACAAACACACCTATTGGATGCACAAGATTGGTTAAAAACCCTAATTGGACAAGAATAAGCCTAGGGAGGACGAAAATTACCTAATTGATCATCCAATGACACAAACACACCTATTGGATGCACAAGATTGGTTAAAAATCCTAATTGGACAAGAATAAGCCTAGGGAGGATAAAAATGACCTAATTGATCATCCAATGACACAAACACACCTATTGGATGCACAAGATTGGTTAAAAACCCTAATTGGACAAGAATAAGCCTAGGGAGGACGAAAATGACCTAATTGATCATCCAATGACACAAACACACCTATTGGATGCACAAGATTGGTTAAAAACCCTAATTGGACAAGAATAAGCCTAGGGAGGACGAAAATGACCTAATTGATCATCCAATCACACAAACACACCTATTGGATGCACAAGATTGGTTAAAAACCATAGTTGGACATGAATATGCCTAGGGAGGATGAAAATGACCTAATTGATCATCCAATGACACAAATGAACTTATTGGATGCACAAGATTGGTTAAAAACACTAATTGGACAAAAATAAGCCTAGGGAGGACAAAAATGACCTAATTGATCATCCAATGACACAAACACACCTATTGGATGCACAAGATTGGTTAAAAACCCTAATTGGACAAGAATAAGCCTAGGGAGGACGAAAATGACCTAATTGATCATCCAATGACACAAACACACCTATTGGATGCACAAGATTGGTTAAAAACCCTAATTGGACAAGAATAAGCCTAGGGAGGACGAAAATGACCTAATTGATCATCCAATGACACAAACACACCTATTGGATGCACAAGATTGGTTAAAAACCCTAATTGGACAAGAAGATGCCTAGGGAGGACAAAAATGACCTAATTGATCATCGAATGACACAAACACACCTATTGGATGCAAAAGTTTGGTTAAAAACCCTAATTGGACAAGAATAAGCCAAGGGAGAACGAATATGACCTAAATGTTAATCCAATAACACAAATGAACTTATTGGATGCACAAGATTGGTTAAAAACCCTAATTCGACAAGAATAAGCCTAGGGAGGACGAAAATGACCTAATTGATCATCCAATGACACAAACACACCTATTGGATGCACAAGATTGGTTAAAAACCCTAATTGGACAAGAATAAGCCTAGGGAGGACGAAAATGACCTAATTGATCATCCAATGACACAAACACACCTATTGGATGCACAAGATTGGTTAAAAACCCTAATTGGACAAGAATATGCCTAGGGAGGACGAAAATGACCTAAATATTAATTCAATGACACAAACGAAGTTATTGGATGCACAAGATTGGTTAAAAACCCTAATTGGACAAGAATAAGCCTAGGGAGGACGAAAATGACCTAATTGATCATCAAATGACACAAACACACCTATTGGATGCACAAGATTGGTTAAAAACCCTAATTGGACAAGAATATGTCTAGGGAGGACGAAAATGACCTAAATATTAATTCAACGACACAAACAAAGTTATTGGATGCATAAGATTGGTTAAAAACCCTAATTGGACAAGAATAAGCCTAGGGAGGACGAAAATGACTTAATTGATCATCCAATGACACAAACACACCTATTGGAAGCACAAGATTGGTTAAAAACCCTAATTGGACAAGAATATGCCTAGGGAGGACGAAAATGACCTAATTGATCATCCAATGACACAAACACACCTACTGGATGCACAAGATTGGTGAAAAACCCTAATTGGACATAAATAAGCCTAGGGAGGACGAAAATGACCTAATTGATCATCCAATGACACTAACACACCTATTGGATGCACAAGATTGGTTAAAAACCTTAATTGGACAAGAATATGCCTAGGGAGGACGAAAATGACCTAAATTGATCATCCAATGACACAAACACACCTATTGGATGCACAAGATTGGTTAAAAACCCTAATTGGACAAGAATATGCCTAGGGAGGATGAAAATGACCTAAATGTTAATCCAATGACACAAATGAACTTATTGGATGCACAAGATTGGTTAAAAACCCTAATTGGACAAGAATAAGACTAGGGAGGACGAAAATGACCTTAATGTTAATCCAATGACACAACTCAACTTATTGGATGCAGAAGATTGGTTAAAAACCCTAATTGGACAAGAATAAGCCTATGGAGGACGAAAATGACCTAATTGATCATCCAATGACACAAACACACCTATTGGATGCACAAGATTGGTTAAAAACCATAATTGGACAAGAATATGCCTAGGGAGGACGGATATGACCTAAATGTTAATCCAATGACACAAATGAACTTATTGGATGCACAAGATTGGTTAAAAACCCTAATTGGACAAGAATAAGCCTAGGGAGGACGAAAATGACCTAATTGCTCATCCAATGTCACAAACACACCTATTGGATGCACAAGATTGGTTAAAAACCCTAATTGGACAAGAATATGCCTAGGGAGGACGGATATGACCTAAATGTTAATCCAATGACACAAATGAACTTATTGGATGCACAAGATTGGTTAAAAACCCTAATTGGACAAGAATAAGCCTAGGGAGAACAAAAATGACCTAAATGTTAATCCAATGACACAACTCAACTTATTGGATGCACAAGATTGGTTAAAAACCCTAATTGGACAAGAATAAGCCTAGGGAAGACGAAAATGACCTAATTGATCATCCAATGACACAAACACACCTATTGGATGCACAAGATTGGTTAAAAACCCTAATTGGACAAGAATATGCCTAGGCAGGACGAAAATGACCTAATTGATCATCCAATGACACAAACACACCTATTGGAAGCACAAGATTGGTTAAAAACCCTAATTGGACAAGAATATGCCTAGGGAGGACGAAAATGACCTAATTGATCATCCAATGACACAAACACACCTACTGGATGCACAAGATTGGTGAAAAACCCTAATTGGACATAAATAAGCCTAGGGAGGACGAAAATGACCTAATTGATCATCCAATGACACTAACACACCTATTGGATGCACAAGATTGGTTAAAAACCTTAATTGGACAAGAATATGCCTAGGGAGGACGAAAATGACCTAAATTGATCATCCAATGACACAAACACACCTATTGGATGCACAAGATTGGTTAAAAACCCTAATTGGACAAGAATATGCCTAGGGAGGATGAAAATGACCTAAATGTTAATCCAATGACACAAATGAACTTATTGGATGCACAAGATTGGTTAAAAACCCTAATTGGACAAGAATAAGCCTAGGGAGGATCAAAGTGACCTAATTGATCATCCAATGAGATTGACACACATATTGGATGCACAAGATTGGTTAAAAACCCTAATTGGACAAGAATATGCCTAGGGAGGACGAAAATGACCTAAATGTGAATCCAATGACACAAATGAACTTATTGGATGCACAAGATTGGTTAAAAACCTAATTCGACAAGAATAAGCCTAGGGAGAATGAAAATG
>JBBPBR010001174.1:0-17321 GCA_037974775.1 Cicer pinnatifidum | reverse complement strand
TAACCAATCTTGTGCATCCAATAGGTGTGTTTGTGTCATTGGATGATCAATTAGGTTATTTTTGTCCTCCCTAGGTTTATTCTTGTCCAATTAGGGTTTTTAACCAATCTTGTGCATCCAATAAGTTCATTTGTGTTATTGGATTTACATTTAGGTCATATTCGTCCTCCCTAGGCATATTCTTGACCAATTAGGGTTTTTAACCAATCTTGTGCATCCAATAGGTGTGTTTGTGTCATTGGAGGATCAATTAGGTCATTTTCGTCCTCCCTAGGCTTATTCTTGTCCAATTAGGGTTTTTAACCAATCTTGTGCATCCAATAGGTGTGTTTGTGTCATTGGATGATCAATTAGGTCATTTTCGTCCTCCCTAGGCTTATTCTTGCCCAAGTAGGGTTTTTAACGAATCTTTTGCATCCAATAGGTGTGTTTGTGTCATTGGATGATCAATTAGGTCATTTTCGTCCTCCCTAGGCATATTCTTGTCCAATTAGGGTTCTTAACCAATCTTGTGCTTCCAATAGGTGTGGTTGTGTCATTAGATGATCAATTAGGTCATTTTCGTCCTCCCTAGGCTTATTCTTGTCCAATTAGGGTTTTTAACCAATCTTATGCATCCAATAACTTAGTTTGTGTCATTGAATTAATATTTAGGTCATTTTCGTCCTCCCTAGGCATATTCTTGTCCAATTAGGGTTCTTAACCAATCTTGTGCTTCCAATAGGTGTGTTTGTGTCATTGGATGATCAATTAGGTCATTTTCGTCCTCCCTAGGCTTATTCTTGTCCAACTAGGGTTTTTAACCAATCGTGTGCATCCAACAAGTTTGTTTATGTCATTGAATTAATATTTAGTTCATTTTTGTCCTCCCTAGGCATATTCTTGTCCAATTAGGGTTTTTAACCAATCTTGTGCATCCAATAGGTGTGTTTGTGTCATTGGATGATCAATTACGTCATTTTCGTCCTCCCTAGGCATATTCTTGTCCAATTAGGGTTCTTAACCAATCTTGTGCTTCCAATAGGTGTGGTTGTGTCATTGGATGATCAATTAGGTCATTTTCGTCCTCCCTAGGCTTATTCTTGTCCAATTAGGGTTTTTAACCAATCATGTGCATCCAACAAGTTTGTTTATGTCATTGAATTAATATTTAGGTCATTTTCGTTCTCCCTAGGCATATTCTTGTCCAATTAGGGTTTTTAACCAATCTTGTGCATCCAATAGGTGTGTTTGTGTCATTGGATGATCAATTAGGTCATTTTCGTCCTCCCTAGGCATTTTCTTGTCCAATTAGGGTTTTTAACCAATCTTGTGCATCCAATAAGTTGAGTTGTGTCATTGGATTAACATTTAGGTCATTTTCGTCCTCCCTAGGCTTATTCTTGTCCAATTAGGGTTTTTAACCAATCTTGTGTATCCAATAAGTTCATCTGTGTAATTGGATTAACATTTAGGTCATTTTTGTCCTCCCTAGGCATATTCTTGTCCAATTAGGGTTTTTAACCAATCTTGTGCATCCAATAGGTGTGTTTGTGTCATTGAATGATCAATTAGGTAATTTTCGTCCTCCCTAGGCTTATTCTTGTCCAATTAGGGTTTTTAACCAATCTTGTGCATCCAATAGGTGTGTTTGTGTCATTGGATGATCAATTAGGTCATTTTCGTCCTCCCTAGGCATATTCTTGTCCAATTAGGGTTTTTAACCAATCTTGTGCATCCAATAGGTGTGTTTGTGTCATTGGATGATCAATTAGGTCATTTTCGTCCTCCCTAGGCTTATTCTTGTCCAATTAGGGTTTTTAACCAATCTTGTGCATCCTATAGGTGTGGTTGTGTCATTGGATGATCAATTAGGTCATTTTCGTCCTCCCTATGCTTATTCTTGTCCAACTAGGGTTTTTAACCAATCTTGTGCATCCAATAAGTTTGTTTGTGTCATTGAATTAATATTTAGGTGACTTTCGTCCTCCCTAGGCATATTCTTGTCCAATTAGGGTTTTTAACCAATCTTGTGCATCCAATAGGTGTGTTTGTGTCATTGGATGATCAATTAGGTCATTTTCGTCCTCCCTAGGCATATTCTTGTCCAATTAGGGTTTTTAACCAATCTTGTGCATCCAATAGGTGTGTTTGTGTCATTGGATGATCAATTAGGTCATTTTCGTCCTCCCTAGGCATATTCTTGTCCAATTAGGGTTTTTAACCAATCTTGTGCATCCGATAAGTTTTTTTGTGTCATTGAATTAATATTTAGGTCATTTTCGTCCTCCCTAGGCATATTCTTGTCCAATTAGGGTTTTTAACCAATCTTGTGCATCCAATAGGTGTGTTTGTGTCTTTGGATGATCAATTAGGTCATTTTCGTCCTCCCTAGGCATATTCTTGTCCAATTAGGGTTTTTAACCAATCTTGTGCATCCAATAGGTGTGTTTGTGTCATTGGATGATCAATTAGGTTATTTTCGTCCTCCCTAGGCTTATTCTTGTCCAATTAGGGTTTTTAACCAATCTTGTGCATCCGATAAGTTTGTTTGTGTCATTGAATTAATATTTAGGTCATTTTGGTCCTCCCTAGGCATATTCTTGTCCAATTAGGGTTATTAACCAATCTTGTGCATCCAATAGGTGTGTTTGTGTCATTGGATGATCAATTAGGTCATTTTCGTCCTCCCTAGGCATATTCTTGTCCAATTAGGGTTTTTAACCAGTCTTGTGCATCCAATAGGTGTGTTTGTGTCATTGGATGATCAGTTAGGTCATTTTCGTCCTCCCTAAGCATATTCTTGTCCAATTAGGGTTTTTAACCAATCTTGTGCATCCAATAAGTTGACTTGTGTCATTGGATTAACATTGAGGTCATTTTCGTCCTCCCTAGGCATATTCTTGTCCAATTAGGGTTTTTAACCAATCTTGTGCATCCAATAGGTGTGTTTGTGTCATTGGATGATCAATTAGGTCATTTTCGTCCTCCCTAGGCTTATTCTTGTCCAATTAGGGTTTTTAACCAATCTTGTGCATCCAATAGGTGTGTTTGTGCCATTGGATGATCAATTAGGTCTTTTCGTCCTCCATTGGCTTATTCTTGTCCAATTATGGTTTTTAACCAATCTTGTGCATCCAATAAGTTGAGTTGTGTCTTTGGATTAACATTTAGGTCATTTTCGTCCTCCCTAGGCTTATTCTTGTCCAATTAGGGTTTTTAACCAATCTTGTGCCTCCAATAGGTGTGTTTGTGTCATTGGATGACCAACTAGGTCATTTTCGTCCTCCCTAGGCATATTCTTGTCCAATTAGGGTTTTTAACCAATCTTGTGCATCCAATAGGTGTGTTTGTGTCATTGGATGATCAATTAGGTCATTTTCGTCCTCCCTAGGCTTATTCTTGTCCAATTAGGGTTTTTAACCAATCTTGTGCATCCGATAAGTTTATTTGTGTCATTGAATTAATATTTAGGTCATTTTTGTCCTCCCTAGGCATATTCTTGTCCAATTAGGGTTTTTAACCAATCTTGTGCATCCAATAGGTGTGTTTGTGTCATTGGATGATCAATTAGGTCATTTTCGTCCTCCCTAGGCATATTCTTGTCCAATTAGGGTTTTTAACCAATCTTGTGCATCCAATAGGTGTGTTTGTGTCATTGGATGATCAAATAGGTCATATTCGTCCTCCCTAGGCTAATTCTTGTCCAATTAGGGTTTTTAACCAATCTTGTGCATCCGATAAGTTTGTTTGTGTCATTGAATTAATATTTAGGTCATTTTCGTCCTCCTTAGGCATATTCTTGTCCAATTAGGGTTTTTAACCAATCTTGTGCATTCAATTGGTGTGTTTGTATCATTGGATGATCAATTAGGTTATTGTCGTCCTCCCTAGGCTTATTCTTGTCCAATTAGGGTTTTTAACCAATCTTGTGCATCCAATAAGTTCATTTGTGTCATTGGATTAACATTTAGGTCATTTTCGTCCTCCCTAGGCATATTCTTGTCCAATTAGGGTTTTTAACCAATCTTGTGCATCCAATAGGTGTGTTTGTGTCATTGGATGATCAATTAGGTTATTTTCGTCCTCCCTAGGCTTATTCTTGTCCAATTAGGGTTTTTAACCAATCGTGTGCATCCAACAAGTTTGTTTATGTCATTGAATTAATATTTAGGTCATTTTCGTTCTCCCTAGGCATATTCTTGTCCAATTAGGGTTTTTAACCAATCTTGTGCATCCAATAGGTGTGTTTGTGTCATTGGATGATCAATTAGGTCAATTTCGTCCTCCCTAGGCATATTCTTGTCCAATTAGGGTTTTTAACCAATCTTGTGCATCCAATAGGTGTGTTTGTGGCAATGGATGATCAATTAGGTCATTTTCGTCCTCCCTAGGCTTATTCTTGTCCAATTAGGGTTTTTAACCAATCTTGTGCATCCAATAGGTGTGTTTGTGTCATTGGATGATCAATTAGGTCATTTGCGTCCTCCCTAGGCTTATTCTTGCCCAATTAGGGTTTTTAACCAATCTTGTGCATCCAATAAGTTGAGTTGTGTCATTGGATTAGCATTTAGGTCATTATCGTCCTCCCTAGGCTTGTTCTTGTCCAATTAGGGTTTTTAACCAATCTTGTGCATCCAATAAGTTCATTTGTGTCATTGGATTAACATTTAGGTCATTTTCGTCCTCCCTAGGCATATTCTTGTCCAATTAGGGTTTTTAACCAATCTTGTGCATCCAATAGGTGTGTTTGAGTCATTGGATGATCAATTAGGTCATTTTCGTCCTCCGTAAGCATATTCTTGTCCAATTAAGGTTTTTAACGAATCTTGTGCATCCCATTGGTGTGTTTGTGTCATTGGATGATCAATTAGGTCATTTTCGTCCTCCCTAGGCTTATTCTTGTCCAATTAGGGTTTTTAACCAATCTTGTGCATCCAATAAGTTGAGTTGTGTCATTGGATTAACATTTAGGTCATTTGTGTTCTCCCTAGGCATATTCTTGTCCAATTAGGGTTTTTAACCAATCTTGTGCATCCAATAGGTGTGTTTGTGTCATTGGATGATCAATTAGGTCATTTTCGTCCTCCCTAGGCTTATTCTTGTCCAATTAGGGTTTTTAACCAATCTTGTGCATCCAATAGGTGTGTTTGTGTCATTGGATGATCAATTATGTCATTTTCGTCCTCCCTAGCCTTATTCTTGTCCAATTAGGGTTTTTAACCAATCTTGTGCATCCAATAGGTGTGTTTGTGTCATTGGATGATCAATTAGGTCATTTTCGTCCTCCCTAGGCATATTCTTGTCCAATTAGGGTTTTTAACCAATCTTCTACATCCAATAGGTGTGTTTGTGTCATTGGATGATCAATTAGGTCATTTTCGTCCTCCCTAGGCTTATTCTTGTCCAATTAGGGTTTTTAACCAATCTTGTGCATCCAATAGGTGTGTTTGTGTCATTGGATGATCTATTAGGTCATTTTCGTCCTCCCTAGGCATATTCTTGTCCAACTAGGGTTTTAAACCAATCTTGTGCATCTAATAGGTGTGTTTGTGTCATTGGATGATCAATTAGGTCATTTTCGTCCTCCCTAGGCTTATTCTTGTCCAATTAGGGTTTTTAACCAATCTTGTGCATCCAATAACTTTGTGTGTGTCATTGAATTAATATTTAGGTCATTTTAGTCCTCCCTAGGCATATTCTTGTCCAATTAGGGTTTTTAACCAATCTTGTGCATCCAATAGGTGTGTTTGTGTCATTGGATGATCAATTAGGTCATTTTCGTCCTCCCTAGGCTTATTCTTGTCCAATTAGGGTTTTTAACCAATCTTGTGCATCCAATAAGTTCATTTGTGTCATTGGATGATCAATTATGTCATTTTCGTCCTCCCTAGGCATATTCTTGTCCAACTAGGGTTTTTAACCAATCTTGTGCTTCCAACAGGTATGTTTGTGTCATTGGATGATCAATTAGGTCATTTTCGTCCTTCCTAGGCTTATTCTTGTCCAATTAGGGTTTTTAACCAATCTTGTGCATCCAATAAGTTCATTTGTGTCATTGGATTAACATTTAGGTCATTTTCGTCCTCCCTAGGCATATTCTTGTCCAATTAGGGTTTTTAACCAATCTTGTGCATCCAATAGGTGTGTTTGTGTCATTGGATGATCAATTAGGTCATTTTCGTCCTCCCTAGGCTTATTCTTGTCCAATTAGGGTTTTTAACCAATCTTGTGCATCCAATAAGTTCGTTCGTGTCATTGAATTAACATTTAAGTCATTTTCGTCCTCCCTAGGCAGATTCTTGTCCAATTAAGGTTTTTAACCAATCTTGTGCATCCAATAGGTGTGTTTGTGTCATTGGATGATCAATTAGGTCATTTTCTTCCTCCCAAGGCTTATTCTTGTCCAATTTGGGTTTTTAACCAATCTTGTGCATCCAATAAGTTCATTTGTGTAATTGGAATATCAATTAGCTCATTTTCGTCCTCCCTAGGCATATTCTTGTCCAATTAGGGTTTTTAACCAATCTTGTGCATCCAATAGGTGTGTTTGTGTCATTGGACGATCAATTAGGTCATTTTCGTCCTCCCTAGGCTTATTCTTGTCCAATTAGGGTTTTTAACCAATCTTGTGCATCTAATAGGTGTGTTTGTGTCATTGGATGATCAATTAGGTCATTTTCGTCGTCCCTAGGCTTATTCTTGTCAAATTAGGGTTTTTTTAACCAATCTTGTGCATCCGATAAGTTTGTTTGTGTCATTGAATTAATATTTAGGTCATTTTCGTCCTCCCTAGGCATATTCTTGTCCAATTAGGGTTTTTAACCAATCTTGTGCATCCAATAGGTGTGTTTGTGTCATTGGATGATCAATTAGGTCATTTTCGTTCTCCCTAGGCTTATTCTTGTCCAATTAGGGTTTTTAACCAATCTTGTGCATCCAATAAGTTGAGTTGTGTCATTGGATTAACATTTAGGTCATTTTTGTAATCCCTAGGCTTATTCTTGTCAAATTAGGTTTTTTAACCAATCTTGTGCATCCAATAGGTGTGTTTGTGTCATTGTATGATCAATTAGGTCAATTTCGTCCTCCATAGGCTTATTCTTGTCCAATTAGAGTTTTTAACCAATCTTGTGCATCCAATAAGTTGAGTTGTGTCATTGGATTAACATTTAGGTCATTTTCGTCCTCCCTAGGCTTATTCTTGTCCAATTAGGGTTTTTAACCAATCTTGTGCATCCAATAAGTTCATTTGTGTCATTGGATTAACATTTAGGTCATTTTCGTCCTCCCTAGGCATATTCTTGTCCAATTAGGGTTTTTAACCAATCTTGTGCATCCAATAAGTTCATTTGTGTCATTGGATGAACATTAAGGTCATTTTCGTCCTCCCTAGGCTTATTCTTGTCCAATTAGGGTTTTTAACCAATCTTGTGCATCCAATAAGTTCATTTGTGTCATTGGATTAACATTTAGGTCATTTTCGTCCTCCCTAGGCATATTCTTGTCCAATTAGGGTTTTTATCCAATCTTGTGCTTTTAATAGGTGTGTTTGTGTCATTGGATGATCAATTAGGTCATTTTCGTCCTCCCTAGGCTTATTCTTGTCCAATTAGGGTTTTTAACCAATCTTGTGCATCCAACAAGTTTGTTTATGTCATTGAATTAATATTTAGGTCATTTTCGTCCTCCCTAGGCATATTCTTGTCCAACTAGGGTTTTAAACCAATCTTGTGCATCCAATAGGTGTGTTTGTGTCATTGGATGATCAATTAAGTCATTTTCGTCCTCCCTAGGCTTATTCTTGTCCAATTAGGGTTTTTAACCAATCTTGTGCATCCAATAGGTGTGTTTGTGTCATTGGGTGATCAATTAGGTCATATTCGTTCTCCCTAGGCATATTTTTGTCCAATTAGGGTTTTTAACCAATCTTGTGCATCCAATAGGTGTGTTTGTGTCATTGGATGATCAATTAGGTCATTTTCGTCCTCCCTAGGCATATTCTTGTCCAATTAGGGTTTTTAACCTATCTTGTGCATCCAATAGGTGTGTTTGTGTCATTGGATGATCAATTAGGTCATTTTCGTCCTCCATAGGCTTATTCTTGTCCAATTAGGGTTTTTAACCAATCTTGTGCATCCAATAAGTTCATTAGAGTCATTGGATGATCAATTAGGTCATTTTCGTCCTCCCTAGGCATGTTCTTGTCCAACTAGGATTTTTAACCAATCTTGTGCATCCAATAGGTGTGTTTGTGTCATTGGATGAGCAATTAGGTCATTTTCGTCCTCCCTAGGCTTATTCTTGTCCAATTATGGTTTTTAACCAATCTAGTGCATCCAATAAGTTGAGTTGTGTCATTGGATTAACATTTAGGTCATTTTCATTCTCCCTTGGCTTATTCTTGTCCAATTAGGTTTTTAACCAATCTTGTGCATCCAATAAGTTCATTTGTGTAATTGGATTCACATTTAGGTCATTTTCGTCCTCCCTAGGCATATTCTTGTCCATTTAGGGTTTTTAACCAATCTTGTGCATCCAATAGGTGTGTTTATCTCATTGGATGATCAATTAGGTCACTTTGATCCTCCCTAGGCTTATTCTTGTCCAATTAGGGTTTTTAACCAATCTTGTGCATCCAATAAGTTTGTTTGTGTCATTGAATTAATATTTAGGTCATTTTGGTCCTCCCTAGGCATATTCTTGTCCAATTAGGGTTTTTAACCAATCTTGTGAATTCAATAGGTGTGTTTGTGTCATTGGATGATCAATTAGGTCATTTTCGTCCTCCCTAGGCATATTCTTGTCCAATTAGGGTTTTTAACCAATCTTGTGCATCCAATAGGTGTGTTTGTGTCATTGGATGATCAATTAGGTCATTTTCGTCCTCCCTAGGCTTATTCTTGTCCAATTAGGGTTTTTAACCAATCGTGTGCATCCAATAAGTTGAGTTGTGTCATTGGATTAACATTTAGGTCATTTTCATTCTCCCTAGGCTTATTCTTGTCCAATTAGGTTTTTAACCAATCTTGTGCATCCAATAAGTTCATTTGTGTCATTGGATTCACATTTAGGTCATTTTCGTCCTCCCTAGGCATATTCTTGTCCAATTAGGGTTTTTAACCAATCTTGTGCATCCAATAGGTGTGTTTATCTCATTGGATGATCAATTAGGTCACTTTGATCCTCCCTAGGCTTATTCTTGTCCAATTAGGGTTTTTAACCAATCTTGTGCATCCAATAAGTTCATTTGTGTTATTGGATTAACATTTAGGTCATATCCGTCCTCCCAAGGCATATTCTTGTCCAATTAGGGTTTTTAACCAATCTTGTGCATCCAATAGGTGTGTTTGTGTCATTGGATGATCAATTAGGTCATTTTCGTCCTCCCTAGGCATATTCTTGTCCAATTAGGGTTTTTAACCAATCTTGTGCATCCAATAGGTGTGTTTGTGTCATTGGATGATCAATTAGGTCATTTTCGTCCTCGCTAGGCTTATTCTTGTCCAATTAGGGTTTTTAACCAATCTTGTGCATCCAATAAGTTGAGTTGTGTCATTGGATTAACATTTAGGTCATTTTCGTTCTCCCTAGGCTTATTCTTGTCCAATTAGGTTTTTAACCAATCTTGTGCATCCAATAAGTTCATTTGTGTCATTGGATTCACATTTAGGTCATTTTCGTCCTCCCTATGCATATTCTTGTCCAATTAGGGTTTTTAACCAATCTTGTGCATCCAATAGGTGTGTTTGTGTCATTGGATGATCAATTAGGTCATTTTCGTCCTCCCTAGGCTTATTCTTGCCCAATTAGGGTTTTTAACGAATCTTGTGCATCCAATAACTTTGTTTGTGTCATTGAATTAATATTTAGGTAATTTTCGTCCTCCCTAGGCATATTCTTGTCCAATTAGGGTTTTTAACCAATCTTGTGTATCCAATAGGTGTGTTTGTGTCATTGGATGATCAATTAGGTCATTTTCGTCCTCCCTAGGCTTATTCTTGTCCAATTACGGTTTTTAACCAATCTTGTGCATCCAATAACTTTGTTTGCGTCATTGGATTAACATTTAGGTCATTTTCTTCCTCCCTAGGCATATTCTTGTCCAATTAGGGTTTTTAACCACTCTTGTGCTTCCTATAGGTGTGTTTGTGTCATTGGATGATCAATTAGGTCATTTTCGTCCTCCCTAGGCTTATTCTTGTCCAATTAGGGTTTTTAACCAATCTTATGCATCCAATAACTTTGTTTGTGTCATTGAATTAATATTTAGTTTATTTTCGTCCTCCCTAGGCATATTCTTGTCCAATTAGGGTTCTTAACCAATCTTGTGCTTCCAATAGGTGTGTTTGTGTCATTGGATGATCAATTAGGTCATTTTCGTCCTCCCTAGGATTATTCTTGTCCAATTAGGGTTTTTAACCAATCGTGTGCATCCAACAAGTTTGTTTATGTCATTGAATTAATATTTAGGTCATTTTCGTCCTCCCTAGGCATATTCTTGTCCAATTAGGGTTTTTAACCAATCTTGTGCATCCAATAGGTGTGTTTGTGTCATTGGATGATCAATTAGGTCATTTTCGTCCTCCCTAGGCATATTCTTGTCCAATTAGGGTTTTTAACCAATCTTGTGCATCCAATAAGTTCATTTGTGTCATTGGATTAACATTTAGGTCATTTTCGTCCTCCCTAGGCATATTCTTGTCCAATTAGAGTTTTAGACCAATCTTGGGCATCCAATAGGTGTGTTTGTGTGTTTGGATGATCGATTAGGTTATTTTTGTCCTCCCTAGGCTTATTCTTGTCCAATTAGGGTTTTTAACCAATCTTGTGCATCCGATAAGTTTGTTTGTGTCATTGAATTAATATTTAGGTCATTTTCGTCCTCCCTAGGCATATTCTTGTCCAATTAGGGTTTTTAACCAATCTTGTGCATCCAATAGGTGTGTTTGTGTCATTGGATGATCAATTAGGTCATTTTCGTCCTCCCTAGGCATATTCTTGTCCAATTAGGGTTTTTAACCAATCTTGTGCATCCAATAAGTTCATTTGTGTCATTGGATGATTAATTAGGTCATTTTCGTCCTCCTAGGCATGTTCTTGTCAAATTTGGGTTTTTAACCAATCTTGTGCATGCAATAAGTTGAGTTGTGTCATTGGATTAACATTTAGGTCATTTTCGTCCTCCCTAGGCATATTCTGGTCCAATTAGGGTTTTTAACCAATCTTGTGCATCCAATAGGTGTGTTTGTGTCATTGGATGATCAATTAGGTCATTTTCGTCCTCCCTAGGCATATTCTAGTCCAATTAGGGTTTTTAACGAATCTTGTGCATCCAATTGGTGTGTTTTTGTCATTGGATGATCAATTAGGTCATTTTCGTCCTCCCTAGGCTTATTCTTGTCCAATTAGGGTTTTTAACCAATCTTGTGTATCCAATAGGTGTGTTTGTGTCATTGGCTGATCAATTAGGTTATTTTCGTCCTCCCTAGGCTTATTCTTGTCCAATTAGGGTTTTTAACCAATCTTGTGCATCCAATAAGTTGAGTTGTGTCATTGGATTAACATTTAGGTCATTTTCGTCCTCCCTAGGCTTGTTCTTGTCCAATTAGGGTTTTTAACCAATCTTGTGCATCCAATAAGTTGAGTTGTGTCATTGGATTAACATTTAGGTCATTTTCGTCCTCCCTAGGCTTATTCTTGTCCAATTAGGGTTTTTAACCAATCTTGTGTATCCAATAAGTTCATCTGTGTAATTGGATTAACATTTAGGTCATTTTTGTCCTCCCTAGGCATATTCTTGTCCAATTAGGGTTTTTAACCAATCTTGTGCATCCAATAGGTGTGTTTGTGTCATTGAATGATCAATTAGGTAATTTTCGTCCTCCCTAGGCTTATTCTTGTCCAATTAGGGTTTTTAACCAATCTTGTGCATCCAATAGGTGTGTTTGTGTCATTGGATGATCAATTAGGTCATTTTCGTCCTCCCTAGGCATATTCTTGTCCAATTAGGGTTTTTAACCAATCTTGTGCATCCAATAGGTGTGTTTGTGTCATTGGATGATCAATTAGGTCATTTTCGTCCTTCCTAGGCTTATTCTTGTCCAATTAGGGTTTTTAACCAATCTTGTGCATCCAATAAATTGAGTTGTGTCATTGGATTAACATTTAGGTCATTTTCGTCCTCCCTAGGCTTATTCTTGTCCAATTAGGGTTTTTAACCAATCTTGTGCATCCAATAGGTGTGTTTGTGTCATTGGATGATCAATTAGGTCATTTTCGTCCTCCCTAGGCATATTCTTGTCCAATTAGGGTTTTTAACCAATCTTGTGCATCCAATAGGTGTGTTTGTGTCATTGGATGATCAATTAGGTCATTTTCGTCCTCCCTAGGCATATTCTTGTCCAATTAGGGTTTTTAACCAATCTTGTGCATCCAATAGGTGTGTTTGTGTCATTGGATGATCAATTAGGTCATTTTCGTCCTCCATAGGCTTATTCTTGTCCAATAAGAGTTTTTAACCAATCTTCTGCATCCAATAAGTTGAGTTGTGTCATTGGATTAACATTTAGGTCATTTTCGTCCTCCCTAGGCTTATTCTTGTCCAATTAGGGTTTTTAACCAATCTTGTGCATCCAATAGGTATGTTTGTGTCATTGGATGATCAATTAGGTCATTTTCGTCCTCCATAGGCTTATTCTTGTCCAATTAGGGTTTTTAACCAATCATGTGCATCCAATAAGTTGAGTTGTGTCATTGGATTAACATTTAGGTCATTTTCGTCCTCCCTAGGCTTATTCTTGTCCAATTAGGGTTTTTAACCAATCTTGTGCATCCAATAGGTGTGTTTGTGTCATTGGATGATCAATTAGGTCATTTTCTTCCTCCCTAGGCTTATTCTTGTCCAATTAGGGTTTTTAACCAATCTTGTGCATCCAATAGGTGTGTTTGTGTCATTGGATGATCAATTAGGTCATTTTCGTCCTCCCTAGGCATATTCTTGTCCAATTAGGGTTTTTAACCAATCTTTTGCATCCAATTGGTATGTTTGTGTCATTGGATGATCAATTAGGTCATTTTCGTCCTCCCTAGGCTTATTCTTGTCCAATTAGGGTTTTTAACCAATCTTTTTCATCCAATAAGTTCATTTGTGTCATTGGATTAACATTTAGGTCATTTTCATCCTCCCTAGGCATATTCTTGTCCAATTAGGGTTTTTAACCAATCTTGTGCATCCAATAGGTGTGTTTGTGTCATTGGATGATCAATTAGGTTATTTTCGTCCTCCCTAGGCTTATTCTTGTCCAATTAGGGTTTTTAACCAATCTTGTGCTTCCAATAAGTTGAGTTGTGTCATTGGATTAACATTTAGGTCATTTTCGTTCTCCCTAGGCTTATTCTTGTCCAATTAGGGTTTTTAACCAATCTTGTGCATCCAATAAGTTCATTTGTGTTACTGGATTAACATTTAGGTCATATTCTTCTTCCCTAGGCATATTCTTGTCCAATTAGGGTTTTTAACCAATCTTGTGCATCCAATAGGTGTGTTTGTGTCATTGGATGATCAATTAGGTCATTTTCGTCCTCCCTAGGCATATTCTTGTCCAATTAGGGTTTTTAACCAATCTTGCGCATCCAATCGGTGTGTTTGTGTCATTGGATGATCAATTAGGTCATTTTCGTCCTCCCTAGGCTTATTCTTGTCCAATTAGGGTTTTTAACCAATCTTGTGCATCCAATAGGTGTGTTTGTGTCATTGGATGATCAATTAGGTTATTTTCGTCCTCCCTAGGCTTATTATTGTCCAATTAGGGTTTTTAACCAATCTTGTGCATCCAATAAGTTCATTTGTGTCATTGGATGATCAATTAGGTCATTTTCGTCCTCCCTAGGCATATTCTTGTCCAACTAGGGTTTTTAACCAATCTTGTGCATCCAATAGGTGTGTTTGTGTCATTGGATGATCAATTAGGTCATTTTCGTCCTCCCTAGGCTTATTCTTATCAAATTAGGATTTTTAACCAATCTTGTGCATCCAATAAGTTCATTTGTGTCATTGGATTAACATTTAGGTCATTTTCGTCCTCCCTAGGCATATTCTTGTCCAATTAGGGTTTTTAACCAATCTTGTGCATCCAATAGGTGTGTTTGTGTCATTGGATGATCAATTTTGGTCATTTTCGTCCACCCTAAGCATATTCTTGTCCAATTAGGGTTTTTAACCAATCTTGTGCATCCAATAGGTGTGTTTGTGTCATTGGATGATCAATTAGGTCATTTTCGTCCTCCCTAGACTTATTCTTGTCCAATTAGGGTTTTTAACAAATCTTAAGCAGCCAATAAGTTCATTTGTGTCATTGGATGATCAATTAGGTCATTTTCGTCCTCCCTAGGCATATTCTTGTCCAACTAGGGTTTTTAACCAATCTTGTGCATCCAATAGGTGTGTTTGTGTCATTGGATGATCAATTAGGTCATTTTCGTCCTCCCTAGGCATAATCTTGTCCAACTAGGGTTTTTAACCAATCTTGTGCATCCAATAGGTGTGTTTTTGTCATTGGATGAACAATTAGGTCATTTTCGTCCGCCCTAGGCTTATTCATGTCCAATTAGGGTTTTTAACCAATCTTGTGCATCCAATAAGTTCATTTGTGTCATTGGATGATCAATTAGGTCATTTTCGTCCTCCCTAGGCATATTCTTGTCCAACTAGGGTTTTTAACCAATCTTATGCATCCAATAGGTGTGTTTGTGTCATTGGTTGATCAATTAGGTCATTTTTGTCCTCCCTAGGCTTATTCTTGTCCAATTAGGGTTTTTAACCAATCTTGTGCATCCAATAAGTTGAGTTGTGTCATTGGATTAACATTTAGGTCATTTTCGTCCTCGCTAGGCTTATTCTTGTCCAATTAGGGTTTTTAACCAATCTTGTGCATCCAATAAGTTCATTTGTGTCATTAGATTAACATTTAGGTCATTTTCGTCCTCCCTGGGCATATTCTTGTCCAATTAGGGTTTTTAACCAATCTTGTGCATCCAATAGGTGTGTTTGTGTCATTGGATGATCAATTAGGTCATTTTCGTCCTCCCTAGGCATATTCTTGTCCAATTAGGGTTTTTAACCAATCTTGTGCATCCAATAGGTGTGTTTGTGTCATTGGATGATCAATTAGGTCATTTTCGTCCTCCCTAGGCATATTCTTGTCCAACTATGGTTTTTAACCAATCTTGTGCATCCAATAGGTGTGTTTGTGTCTTTGGATGATCAATTAGGTGATTTTCGTCCTCCTTAGGCTTATTCTTGTCCAATTAGGGTTTTTAACCAATCTTGTGCATCCAATAGGTGTGTTTGTGTCATTGGATGATCAATTTGGTCATTTTCGTCCTCCCTAGGCTTATTCTTGTCCAATTAGGGTTTTTAACCAATCTTGTACATCTAATAAGTTCATTTGTGTCATTGGATTAACATTTAGGTCATTTTCGTCCTCCCTAGGCATATTCTTGTCCAATTAGGGTTTTTAACCAATCTTGTGCATCCAATAGGTGTGTTTGTGTCATTGGATGATCAATTAGGTCATTTTCGTCCTCCCTAGGCATATTCTTGTCCAATTAGGGTTTTTAACCAATCTTGTGCATCCAATAGGTGTGTTTGTGTCATTGGATGATCAATTAGGTCATTTTCGTCGTCCCTAGGCTTATTCTCGTCCAATTAGGGTTTTTAACCAATGTTGTGCATCCGATAAGTTTGTTTGTGTCATTGAATTAATATTTAGATCATTTTCGTCTTCCTTAGGCATATTCTTGTCCAATTAGGATTTTTAACCAATCTTGTGCATCCAATAAGTTGAGTTGTGTCATTGGATTAACTTTTAGGTCATTTTCGTTCTCCCTACGCTTATTCTTGTCCGATTAGGGTTTTTAACCAATCTTGTGCATCCAATAGGTGTGTTTGTGTCATTGGATGATCAATTAGGTCATTTTCGTCCTCCCTAGGCATATTCTTGTCCAATTAGGGTTTTTAACTAATCTTGTGCATCCAATAGGTGTGTTTGTGTCATTGGATGATCAATTACGTCATTTTCGTCCTCCCTAGGCATATTCTTGTCCAATTAGGGTTCTTAACCAATCTTGTGCTTCCAATAGGTGTGTTTGTGTCATTGGATGATCAATTAGATCATTTTCGTCCTCCCTAGGCTTATTCTTGTCCAATTAGGGTTTTTAACCAATCGTGTGCATCCAACAAGTTTGTTTATGTCATTGAATTAATATTTAGGTCATTTTCGTTCTCCCTAGGCATATTCTTGTCCAATTAGGGTTTTTAACCAATCTTGTGCATCCAATAGGTGTGTTTGTGTCATTGGATGATCAATTAGGTCATTTTCGTCCTCCCTAGGCATATTCTTGTCCAATTAGGGTTTTTAACCAATCTTGTGCATCCAATAGGTGTGTTTGTGTCATTGGATGATCAATTAGGTCATTTTCGTCCTCCCTAGGTTTATTCTTGTCCAATTACGATTTTTAACCAATCTTGTGCATCCAATAAGTTCATTTGCGTCATTGGATTAACATTTAGGTCATTTTCGTCCTCCCTAGGCATATTCTTGTCCAATTAGGATTTTTAACCACTCTTGTGCTTCCAATAGGTGTGTTTGTGTCATTGGATGATCAATTAGGTCATTTTCGTCCTCCCTAGGCTTATTCTTGTCCAATTAGGGTTTTTAACCAATCTTATGCATCCAATAACTTTGTTTGTGTCATTGAATTAATATTTAGGTCATTTTCGTCCTCCCTAGGCATATTCTTGTCCAATTAGGGTTCTTAACCAATCTTGTGCTTCCAATAGGTGTGTTTGTGTCATTGGATGATCAATTAGGTCATTTTCGTCCTCCATAGGCTTATTCTTGTCCAATTAGGGTTTTTAACCAATCGTGTGCATCCAACAAGTTTGTTTATGTCATTGAATTAATATTTAGGTCATTTTCGTTCTCCCTAGGCATATTCTTGTCCAATTAGGGTTTTTAACCAATCTTGTGCATCCAATAGGTGTGTTTGTGTCATTGGATGATCAATTAGGTCATTTTCGTCCTCCCTAGGCATATTCTTGTCCAATAAGGGTTTTTAACCAATCTTGTGCATCCAATAGGTGTGTTTGTGTCATTGGATGATCAATTAGGTTATTTTCGTCCTCCCTAGGCTTATTCTTGTCCAATTAGGGTTTGTAACCAATCTTGTGCATCCAATAAGTTGAGTTGTGTCATTGGATTAACATTTAGGTCATTTTCGTTCTCCCTAGGCTTATTCTTGTCCAATTAGGGTTTTTAACCAATCTTGTGCATCCAATA